>JAPMOQ010021343.1:1554140-1570576 GCA_026543055.1 Argiope trifasciata | reverse complement strand
AAACTAATTAATTTCCTTTTCTTTTCTCTTATTTACAAAATTCACAGAAATCTATTTCATTTCCTATTCTATTATTTATAAAGTTCACAGCAATCTTTTTCCTTCTCTTTTCTCTTATTTGCAAAATTTACAGCAATCAATTTCTTTTTAAATCCCCTTATTAGAAAATTTTGAAATAATTAATTTCCTTCTTTTCTCTTATTTTCAAAATTCACAGCAATCAATTTCATTTTCTATTCAATTATTTACAAAGTTCACAGCAATTTATTTCATTCTCTATTCTCTTATTTACAAAATGTTCAGCAATCAAGCTTCTTTTCTCTTATTTACAAAATTTACAGCAATCAATTTCATTTTCTATTCATCTATTTACAAATATAGTAAACAATCATCAAAGACTTCTGATCCTGTATCTTGATTGATCTCTGAGTTTAAGATTTCACAAAGTTCACAAATATATCTTCCGAATTAAGGTTTCTTTATCAGCAAGAAATCTCACAAACGGTAAAAACTCGACAAATGAAATTCGGTTTTGCACTACAATCTTGAATTTGTATACAAGGCTATTAATGGATCCCTATTTTAATTCTATGAATAAATAGCAATTTAAAGAAACTATTGGAAATTCTCTTTCACTGCCACAATTTTTATTTTATTTCCAAAACTTATCTTAATTCTAATTTTTTAAAGACGATGTCAAATAAAAAACGTAGATACCTAAGTTGATGCAACTGATTTGCTAGTTCAAAATTCTCATCTTAAGAACAAGAGAAAATATCGGTCTTTTCTTGGCAAAAGGGCAATATTCATTTGAATAAATTCCTAATGAGAATAAAATTAAAAATAAAAGAATGCGCACGACTCCCCTTCCCTGATGCAACACTTGGCAAATTACCAAGCTCTTTGTCCCAGCTTTTTAACTAAATTAACAAAGCCAGAACAGACGCTGATTGCAGATACTCCTTGAAACGCTCCAATAACAAGATTCTCTTCGGTTTCGCCAACTTAGAATCGTTGATATACTAGGAACTTTCAGCAATATTTTACCACTACTTTATTCCCAAAAATCAGACAACAAAGGGGAAAAAATAAAGCAATTTTAAAATTAGAGAAGGACTATGGTTTTTAGATCAATTTTCAAGTAATGATTACAATGAAGATATCCAAAAAAATTATATAGTAGTCTGAAAGATACACTGTAAATGTCATGACTTTTCTTTGACAAGTAATATGTGCTTGTCAACTTAATAACTTGGTGTATGTCTGAAACACTGACAAATTATCATTACTTTATGTTTAGACCAGAAAATGTTCAGTATATATTTATGATGAATATTGAATAAAAAGTGCTTTTGCTATGCTGAGACAAAGCTGGAATATTTATCGAGTCATATTACATTATTGAAACATGCAGTCAAACTCCCTTTAACGAGCACCTCGCATAAAAAGTGATTTGCGTTAAAAGTAAAGTAAAATGTAAAAAAGTGATTCCTTAACGAGTGATGTTTCATAGAAATAATAGCGAGAAGTAACCATGACGTTACATGTTGGATTCACCTGCATGAGTTTGCATTGAGAGCTTGCTTAACAAACACTTATATCTACATGGAAGAAGTTTTGGTTAGTTGATGTTGTTGAAAGCGACTCATAAGTGTTTGTACATATGTATGCGAAGACATAATCAGCGACTTTTTATCTCTGATCAAGATTAAAAGATTAGAAATGGATAGTAAAGAGCAATAACAAGATGGCGAAATCCTTTTTTGACAAAAAAAGAGCGGACTTATTTGACTATATAGAGATTTTACTATATTGTCAAAGATTCAGCACATTAAGGTACCCAATAAGAGGTAAATAATCCAATGAAAGTACCTCCCCTTTAGTGAGAATAATAACTGCACTTAAAATGCTTAAACCATCTTAAATGAAATCTCTGCTTGATTCCAAATTGACTAACTACTGAGGAAACTATGTACCAGTCTATTTAATGAATCACATCATGCTCGACCAACACTTGAAGTCAACAGAAAGATTAACATTAGTAGGAAGAAAAAATCACTGGTACCACGAAATTTTGGCACGCATAATAGACTGAAGATATACTCCTGAGGTTAAATATCTTAAGTCTCAAGAAGGATCAGGATGGAATATTTTTAAGGGGTATTAATATTTAGAAAGAAGGTAAATTTAAAACACTCTTCCGACTGTTTCTTTCTTATACAAACTCCCAGCTAGTTCGCGAGTTACGATTCATAATTATTGATTAAGTGCTAGATAATTGAGTAATATAGATTATATTCTAAGAATTTTACTCAATCTTGCATTTCTTTCAAGTAACATATATAGTTCCCAGTTAGCGAAATGATGTATTTCCCGTTTATTGCATTTCATTCAAAACGTCTCTATGTATTCAAGAAAGCTACGTGACATAAAATTAATAAAATAACTAAGCTTGGCAAAACTTTTTCATACACGTTTATCATATTCAAAATAGAATCACTGTAACTTTGTCTGTTTAGATTCTGTCACGTATCTGCAGCAAGCATGAAGATCCTTTCAAACCGCTGAACCACCATTTTTCCATCCATTGTATTTTTTGAAAAGGATTTTCCGAGTTTGAAACTTTTATTGTTTATTTGGCACACAACATTCATGATTTCGAAAATAACTCTCTGCTTCAAGAACATATTTTACTGACTTGTCATAAATATTAGGTTGGTTCCTAACTATCAGGCGTTTTAAATGATATCATCAGGCGCTCTTGAACACTATTTATTTTGAAACAGGAAACCCAAAAATTAAACAGTAAAATTTATAAATAATTAATCCGAAGCGAAGTGGAGTTTCTGTTCAATGGAGCTTTATATTTATATATATTATATATGTTTGCTTTTTGTCTTAATTATTATGATAATTCTCCTTCTGGAGTTCGTATCCAACTTTATATCCTTAGGGTCCACATAGGATATTTAACACAGGATCCCTATTATCTCACAAACATTGTACAAATAACTATTACCCACGACTCTGTTCGCGTAGAAATTTTGTTGTATATGTACGAAAAACTGTCAAATAATGGTAAATAAAAAAATTAAATCTAACCTAAAAATGATACATTTATAAGTAAATGTATATAAGAAAAACATATAACTAACATAAATACAATTTCATAATAAAAACACCCTTCTAACGTAAAATCAATTTATTTACATTGTATACTCAAAATAAAACAAAATAACAAATCAAGTCCAGTCAAACCCATTTTATTTATTGATTGAGATGGAGATAGCTACAACAGTATTATACACATAATTTCTAAACTTTTAATTTAAATGAAAACACAGTTGATGTCACAACAATCACTCGCAAACTTTCAACGCACATGTCACACTTTCCTGCTTCAGTTGCGCTAATTCAATGTAGAGAAGAAGTTTTTTATTTCCTTTATTCTGTTTTCTTTTTATTTAAAAGTACTTCAGAACAAATCCAAAAGATCGATTCATTAACAACATTTGATTTTAAATACACCAAACACTAAACAAATAAACAAAATCGTTTGAAATAATAGGTCGAAATTCTGCTAGACCTAACCTCATTTCTGTAGGGGAAAAAAACCGGAAGCATTACTCATGTTTGGTTGGATTTGGCCTCAGCTTTTGGGCGCGAAAGTTAGTTTTTAATGAATAAAAATGAATCAATGAATCAGAATAAAAAGTAGTCTATGTTCTATTCCTAACTATAACCTATGTTTGAGCTAAATTTCATAGAATTCCATTTAGCCGTTCTGGCGTAAACATCCAAACAAACAAAAAAGTAACAAACATCCATACAAACTTTCACATTTATTATATTAATATGGATTTGAGTATGGTTATCGGTAGTTACTTTTATAATTCTAAAAGAATGTTTTCGTTCATAAATCTATAAAATATTGTACATTTTTATTAAAATATAGCACGTCAAAGAAACGCAGGTAAAAGATAATTATGCATCAACCCAACAGAATTAGGCACTCTTTCTCTTTTATAAAAGAGTATTTTAAATTTTCTGAATGAATTTCTGGGATTCTGAATGAAATCATTTTAAATATTTTTTGATATATTTATGCAATAATTTTAATTATATTTAATAAAATCATATAATATTATATGCTCATTTAATTAATGTTAATGACTATAAAATTAGGACATATTGTCTTAGAAATATATAAAAATTTTGAAAAAAATTAATCTACCTTTTATGATCATATAATTAAATATTTATTTATCCAATTAAAGAGGAATAAGAGCCTTTTATACTTTTTATTATTAACCTCTTATCTAAGTCTTTAAGATCTGATGACATTGTTGACAAGCTTCATTAACGTTAAAAATTTTTTGCCATAAGAATACCTATGAAAGATGAAAAAAATCAAACAATATAATTGGATCAGAATAATCCTTCTTTAACCTACACACATAAAAAGTTTTAACATCTATTCGCTCTCTAAATTTTAAATCAGGAAACTACGTTTTATCAAACACATCGTGCCTAACTGTTTTGCGTTATCTACCTTATTTTCTCTCTTACTACGCCGATGACAAGTTTTATTATCGTTTCTGAAGTTCTCATTTCGTCTTCGAATACTTTTAACGACATGAAACCGTCATAAAAGTTGCGAAAAAAAAAGTCGCCTGCGAGTACGACGTGGCGTTCGGTCTGACAGAAAATACTCAACACACCTGCCTTGGGTAACCAAAAATAAAATAAGAAAAAGGAAGAACTTTTACAGACCCAACAAAGATTAAATATTCATTAAGTCCTTGACGCCTGTGTCACTTTTCGTATATTGGTGGAAGGGTCATTTCCTGTAAGCTTATACGTTCCTTTTACTTTTGATGCGCTCGTGTGGATTTTAGAAACAACTTCATTATACATAGAGTTCATCTGGCAGCTGTTCACATCGCCTCTCTTCTTTGAAGAGTAAAACCACTATTTTTATCACCTAGACAGAGCTTTTATAAAGAGTTGGTGGCATAATTTATTTCAGTGTGAAAAAGATCATCCGTCTATTTTTTTCTTCTGGAAAATTTACAACAATGATGCGTTAAACGAAGGTGAAATGAGTTATTCATATCAAGTCTGCAGATCAAACAGCAATTGTAATAGAACAAACGTAAAAGTCATTGCCTTTAAGTTTTACAATTTGGGGAAGAGGGGTGAAATATAAGAAGACAGCGTCATGTCTCCTTATTCTGAATAAAACTGTACAGCATTTTGAAATTCTAAAATATTTTCGTTTTCATTTATTTATTTTACGACGAAAATTTTCATTTCTAGTGCATGAATTTTTGATTTCTGGTACATGAAGATAAATATTTCAAATCGACAAAAAGTTTAATATTAACATTTAGAATGAATTTCCATGCTTCAGATTATATTAGAACAAAGAATTATAATAGAACAAACATATGTGTCATAGCCTTTAATTTTTACAATTTGTGGGAGGGAGAAGAAATAACAAGAAGGTGTCACTTATTCTAAATGAAACTGTACAATATTTTAGAATTCTAAATTATTTTCGTTTTCATTTGTTTATTTTATCATGATCTAAAAATTTTTGATTTCTTTTACATGAAGATAAAATATTCAAATCTACAAAAAGTTTGATATTAACATTTAGAACGAATTTCCATGTTTTAGATTTCCTCTAATTTGAAAAACCTTTTTTTAAATTATTATTTTCTATCAGTTGGTCTGTACTGCTGTCTAGAAGAAAATAATCAAAAGCATAATAATCTATATAATGCATTTTATATGCATTACAAGAATTGAAAAAAAATCTAGATTTTCATCAGATTTGAAGAGTAATTTCAAATTGAATGTATGCCGGTCGGTCTGCATTAAGTACAATAAATCAAAAACAGAATAGGTTGCTTTAAACTTTCTTTCATATTGTTTTCTATACTATCACCCCCTCACTTTCGCATATAATTGGGGCGTTGGGCAGTACCATGAATTGCTCTATTACACTAATTTTTAATTTCTCGTACATGAAATACAGAGAAAGTATTTCAATAGTAAAAAAAAAATGAGATTTTTATGGACTTCAGGGTTTTAGACGTCTCTGAGTTTGGAAAAACACATTTTTTGACATTATTTCTGTCTGTTACAAAAATAACTAAAAGAAGCTTTGGGATTACAGTTGAAATTTATTATACTGTCATTACACTAATTTTGTAGATTTCTATCGAATTTAGAGCAAATTCTATCCAGATTACATCTATCCATCCGCCTGTTTGAATATAAATTACCATGATAACTGCTAAACGAAGAGAACTAGAAGATTTACGCAAATGCTTAGATTTAACCTCCACAGGGTAGAAAGATACTTTTCAAACTTTGATCAAAGAGGGGATGATTTTCTGTTAATCTATACTTTCACAAGCTTTTAATAGCAATCACTCAAAAACGCAAAGATTTTAGGATATCAAATTTTGTACGTGGTTTTGTAATACAGTTATATTGGCTATATTTGGTTTCAACCGGTTGCTAATAACACGTCTAAGCCCCAATTTTCGATTGTCAGATATTATTAACAGCATACCAAGGATTAAGGACTTAACCAAAAAATCACTAAACATAACACTATTGATTCAGTAAAAATGCTAGATTCGTGCCAAAGACTTTCTACAGATTTTTTATAAAAAATTGTAATACTAACATTATAATTCTTTTAGATTCTTAAACTATGTATTAAAATCCATTTATTTGCCTCTTTAAGTTTCAAATTTATCGCTTTCACTTGCACTCGGACAAAGCAACAGATAATTTAGAGGGCGATGCCTGATAGGCCATCCCATATGCAATGCCATAATACATTGCGCATTGCGAGTGTAATAAGAATGGGATGTGATACTGTACTAATACTCTGCGTGCGTGAATGTCTTGTCTTGATGTTTGTTCCGTGTGTGAATGTGGCTATTAAAGAAATGTTCCTGAAAACATAAATCCTGTTGCTTCCTGCACAGATCATAATAATCGACATTCCACCACAAGAATATGGTATAAAAGTCATGAGCCGAATTTCATTCATTTAGTTCAATGCTTGTTATTATGATCACCAAAAAAAAACCAATTGTTATTCTAAAGGTCGTTGGCAAATCTAAAATGTGGAGATTCACCCTATCACGTGATGGATTTTTTTTTTGACGATTATAATAAAAATTGACAGCTTTGTTGTTTCTTCGTATGGAATAATCTTGTAGTTTTTTGTTTAGTTTAGTTATATTAACGTCCCGTTTAAAGCAACACGAGGGCTGTTTGGGGACTGACCTCGTCATTTTGAACCACAATCAGATGACGAGGACGACACCTGAACTGGCACCCCCTTCTCCACACCACACCATAGAGAGGACGTTTGGCCTGACAGATTTAACGTGCAAGAGACCCTCTCACACGGCGGTTCTTCGGTGGAATCGAGTCTCGAACCTGAAACCCACCGGTTCCGAAGCCGAGACAGGAATAATCTTGTAATAAATATATCATATATGGTTTGTTTTCTAGTTATTCTCAAAATAGAGAATTTCTTATACTGTTATTCTCCTTAAAGAAAAAAAATGAAACATTCAACATTTTCCCCCATTTTTTCTTTACTATAACATTACATTTTCAAATATTCATCGGATAGCTACATGTTTGCTTTTATTCTGATTCACTCCTTTGCAAATAATTCAATTCTCACTTTTTCTCAGCTTCAAAATAATAATCAATTGTTCGTCATGATTATTATTTTGTTGTTGAGAAATTTGAAATTATTTTTACATGAATAGAATTATTTCTATTTAAGTATTTCTAAAAGTTATTACAGTTAATATAAATTCTAAAATAGAAATGTATATATTTTTAAGTATGCACATTCAGTAGAAAGTTTTAGCATGGATTTAGTTTATTAAATCGTTATTTTTAAAATCAATCTGTGCAAATTATTTATTACTGAAAATTTATTTTCATTTAAATTATAAATCATTCCTATCTTTATGAAAAGAAAATCATAAAAAGATTGTTTATAAGAAATATGAATAAAACTATAACCATGTGTGTTAGCGAATAAATCATTCAAAATTGGAAATTCTCAGACGAAATCGAATACTTCTTCCCAGAAATTAAAGTAAATTCTATTAACCTTTTACTTCCAACAAAATTGCATTTTCTTTTGAGGATATATTCCCTTTCATCCCATTAGAAATTAATCACGGATAGAAGGAGAGTTCACATAACAATTCCTTAATTTCGAGAAAAATATATTAAATTCATGCAATGAGATTTAAATGAGAAAATCCGAAATATCTACAGAAAAATATTTTTTTTAATTAAAAATAAAAATCCCTTTCTGTTAGATTAAAGCCGAATAAATAGTATTTTTATTAAACTTTTGATTTCATTAAAAGCAGCAAGACCAAAATAAGCAGCAAATTCGATGAAATGTAACAAATAAAGTGCATGGTAAGATCAAACGAATATTTGTTCTTTTACTGTAGCTATTTGCAGTGAGTAAATTATCTATTCTGAAAATCCAATCTTGGACAAATGAAATAAATTATTCATATTTATTTGATATTCATCAGATTCGTTGTGCTAATTTAATTTTAGAATCGACAGTGCAGTTTACTAGGAGAAATATGATTTGACGCTCCACCAATACGTAAACAAGTAAATAGCTTAATGTGACATATTCGTTGTGCCATGTAAAGCATGAATATATGACTTATGTATATATTTCCAAAAAGTTTAACCTTCCAGCTGGCGCGGCCGTCATACCAACATGTAAGGTCGCGCGTATTTCCTACATACTCTATAGTAAAATGTAAATTTTCAAAGTAACTATTAAAATTATGTTATAAATAGCTTAGGATTAATAACTATAATTACTTTAAACATTTTTTATTTAAAAAGTAGGAACAGTATAAACATAAATTGCAATAACAATATAAAATGACCACAGGTTAACTGAATGGATTTAAAAATAATATAAATGAAATTGTCGATATTTTGACAGAACAATTTTCATATATAATATAGAAGTGCAAGAAATAATACAGAATTTATGTATAAAAAGGAAAAAGAAATTGAAAACTGGATATGAAAAGGAAGAAAATAGTTTCATTGTTATTTCATTGCAGCGTTGCAATTTTAGCAAATGTGTTTAGTGTGCTCCAAACATATAAATTTCTGGCAAATCTCACAATTAAAGTTCGTGATTCTAGTCCACTTTTCTTATTAGCAGAGTTTGCATCTTTTTATCCCTGACGTCGCATCTTCCACTTCTTCAATACCTAGTTCAGCTTTTCTCTTTAGCACCTTTCATTTTAGCTCACTTTGTAGAAACTTGGGTGCTTTTATTCAACATTGTCTTTCGTAAGTGCATTTTCCAACTGTCGCCAGTCTAAAACAACAGATTTATTCGTAAAATCATACAAAATCAGATGTAACAAAAACTTACATGAACGGTCGCGCGTATCACAGAAATACAAATATCTGATTGGAAGAGGCCTATTAACACCACAAACTTAAGAGGACAACTGGAAATAGTTCAAAGGGAGGGGGTCAAATAGACAAGGACAGGCGTTCCTAGCGCCACCAGATCTAAAGGTATAAAACGAAATTCATCTCTAGCGTATCTCTCACATACGCGCGCCCGCCGGGAGGTTAATTGTTTTGATAATTAACTGACGTTATGATAAAATTAATTTAATTAATTGCACACATAAATTAAAACTGCTAGACAAATTTCTTGTATTTGCAAGAATTATATCTTATCGAATCACATGTTCAATTGCGTCTTCCACGTGATGTGAGCTTTCCGGGTTCGAATTCTGATCCGGGCATGGTTACTCTTCCCTTTGTTCTATCTGTGCCCCCATGTAAAAAGGGGTTGTGCACGTGACTGTCATTTTCATACGAGTCATAAATCAGACTTCTGACCTCTGGCGCTCAGATGTACTTACCCTTGCACCCCTTTTCTGTGTTAACGTTTATACGACATCATCACATAATTAATTAACAAATCACTTTTTACGTTCGACGAAAAGTTAAAAAAAAGCAAAGACTATAAAGTTAATACCTGGAGCATTTCATACTCGTTTTATATAGTCTTCTCCTATAAACAAGCTTACTTCTTTAATAACTTATTCAAAGGTATTATTCTGTACAACTGCCTCTCACAAGCTAACTGGAGGGCCGCGGTGACCTGGTGGTAAGGTCTCGGCTTTGCAACCGAAGGGTTTCCGGTTTGAGACCGATGTAAAGGGGTTTCTTGCACGTTAAATCTGCCAGGCCAAATGTTCTCCTGCTGGTGTGGGGTGGAGAGGGAGTGCCAGCTCAGGTGTCGTACTAGTCATTTGAGCGTGGTTCAAAATGACGAGGTCCGTCCCGAAATAGCCCTAGTGTTGCTTTGCAACTGGAGGTTAAAATAACTAAATTAAACTAAATCAAAGGTACTATAAAACAGAGTATTAATAAGGATGACATACAATAAAATCTCGGTATATTAACTTTGGTATAAAAATGATATAAACCACACAAAAAGGCAATCACAGGAGTATTTATAAGTGAGATTTCTTAATGATTTTATCCTGTTATCAACCTACTTTGGCGTTGTTACTCCGCTCGAATTAATGGTTGTTAAAAATTTCAATTATATATTTTGAGTAACTTGAATCTCCTTGGCAAACTATTTCCAAATGTTGGTGGACTTATATAATTTTAGATACTTTACACTGTCCTGTGCATTGTGCAAGCACTTTCCTATTTTCTACCTATATTTTAGTGCATCCATTACATCATAGGAAAGAAAAGCAATGTTTAAACATGGGTGTATTTTTTTTAATTCACCGTTGCTTGAATCCGGAGTTAAATTTTAATGGTTTGTGTAGGATAATTTCCACAATTTTATTAAAATCTTGTTTAATAATAGAAATAGAGAAAACAACCGAAAGTTATGATCTTGATCATGTAATCTGAAATAATAATTGGGATGGAACATTAAAAGCTACAATCAAAATAACTTGAGTGTTACTTCACCATTGAAAGATATTGTTGTAGAATAAGTTTAAAATACTTTTAAAAACAAAAAAGAAGAAAATACGCTGTAAAAAATGTTACAATTTAAATATAATATAATTTATTCAATTTTACGACGATGTTAAAATAATTTTGCTTTGTAATATTTTTGGACTTCGTATATCTATGTCAAAATGTCCTTTTATTTCAACTTAATGGAAAATTAATTTCAAATTTCAAAACACGTACACCTATGTAACCATTCCCACTTTTTATAGTATTGTTAACGAAGCTTATTGCAACTTGAATCTGACAGAATATCTCATTGGTAATATACTGTGAACTAAACGTGACAGTTCATATCTGACTACAGGCAAACTGCTGCAAAAATAATTTCATTATTGATTTTCTTTCTGTCATTTTTTCTTTTGTTCTAGAATATTCTCGCGATTTCTGTATTTTTCTAAATCTGGAAGATTCGAGTCATTTCTTCTTGTGGATAAAAATATATGTTAGGTTTAGTTCCTTGAATAAAGTCTCGAATTGTGATTAGAGACAGTTAGTTACCTTAACTTTACTTTGCACGCGGCTTATCTACTTTAACTTCATCTTCGCAACAATATTCAGTGGACAAAAAGTATTAGAACAAATTGAAATTTGTAATTTTTTAGGTAATAAAATAAAATAAATGGCTTAAATAATTTTTATCAAGCAACACCTCTACACAACATATGTAATCAGGTAACAAAAAATATTTAGAATAAATAGAAATTGTTTAAATAATAAAAATGAAATTTGCAATACAAAAAAGTTATTAGAAAGACAGCGAAATAATGCAAAATATTTCAAATATCGACATCATTAAAAATTCAAGGTTATTCTGACACTATTTTATAAAAGTGCGTTTGTTTTATTTGCTGACAGTTCACTTAAGTGTCTTGTCATGGCACCAAGAACAAATAAAATTCCACTTACAAAGAGAGAAGATGTCGTTCATTTACATCACAATGGTAAAAAATTTCGTGAAATTTCAAATAAATTGGAAGTATCTTTGTGCGCAATACTTTATATTCTGTAAAAGAAAAAAGGAACAGGGGTTGTTGTTAATAAACCAAGATCAGGGAGACCTAGCAAGCTGAAATGTGAGAGAAAAAAGGAAAGTGATTAAAGATGGTCTGAAAAATCCAACAGGAAGTGCAAAGAAATTAGTCGCAGACATTGAATCAATTTCATGAAAGATTATAACACCGCAAACTGTAAGAAATATTCTGTATAATGCTGGATTAAAAGGAAGACGGACAAGGAAAAAGCAGTTTATTGCAGAAACCAGCAGGGAGAAACGCCTAGAGTTTGCCGAAAATTATAAAGGTAAAATATTCGTCTTTTGGAAAAGTGTTATTTTTTCCAACGAAAGTATGTTTAAAATTTTCAAATCTAAGCATATTCTTACAAGTTGGAGAACAAAAGGCGCTGCTTTAGAACCTCAAAACGTACTAAAGACAGTTAAGCACGGAAGAGGGAACATCATGGTCTAGGGTGTATGTGCAACAATGGAGTTGGAAATCACCAGTTTATTGATGGGAAGATGACAACTCGATCATATCGTTCCAGCTGGCGTGGCCGTCATACCAACATGAAAGGTCACGCGTATTTCCCACATATGCTATAGTAAATTTCAAATTTTCAAAAGCGTAACTATTAAAATTATATTGTAAATAGCTTAGGATTAATAACTACAATCACTTTACACTTTTTTTACTTAAAAATAAGCAGAAAAAATATAAACATAAATTGCAATAACAATATAAAATGACCACAGTTTAACTGAATTGATTTAAAAATAATATATATGAAATTGCCGATATTTTGACAGAATAATTTTCATATAAAATATAGAAGTGCAAAAAAATAATACAGAATTTATGTATAAAAAGGAAAAAGTAATTGAAAGCTGAATATGAAAAGGAAGAAAATAGTTTCATTGTTATTTCATTGCAGCGCTGCAATTTTAGCAAATGTGTTTTGTGTGCTCCAAACATATAAATTTCTGGCAAATCTCACTACTAAAGCTCGTTGTTCTAGTCTGCTTTTCTTTTTGGCAGAGTTTGCATTTTTTCCCCTGACGTCACATCTTCCACTTCTTCAATACTTAGTTCGGCTTTTCACTTTTATTTTAGCCCACTTTGTTGAGACTTGGATGCTTTTATTCAACATTTTTTTTTCATTTGCATTTGTGCATGTGCCAACTATCGCCAGTCTAAAACAACACATATTTTTTTGTAAAATTATGCAAAATTAGATGTAACAAAAAATTATATGAACGGTCACGCGTATCTCTAAAATACAAATATCTGATCGGTAGAGACCTATTAACACCACAAACTTACGACGACAACTGAAAGTAGGTCAAATAGAGGGGGACAAATAGTCAGAGACAGGCGTTCCCAGCGCCACCAGATCTAAAGGTACAAAACGAAATTCATCTCTAGTGTGTTTCTCTCATACGCGCGCCCGCTGGATGTATGTATTAACGTGTTACACCATAACTTGAAAGACAGTGCTAGTAAATTAGAGTTAGAGAAGACATTCATCTTTCAACAAGACCAAGATCCCAAACATACCGCCAATAAAACCAAACAGTTACTTTTATTTTTATATTTCCTATTTATTTTAAATAATTTTTGTTTACAGATTCCATAAGTAGAGAAAAATTGCTACATAATATAAATTGCTAATGCCATTTATCTCATTTTATTACCATGAAAACTACAAATTTTATAATGTTTTAATACGTTTTTTGCAAACTAGTACTTTTTAATCGACACTCTCAGTCAAGCGGCTTTAAGCACATGAATAGTCGGAAATCTGCCACTTTTTATATCTAAAACTATTTATCTATAAGAATCAGATTTCAGGAACATGCATTTTGTCATGCTGAAAGTGTAATAGTGATATAACCAAAATGTTCGACAAGGATTTATTTATCTTTCATTTTGAAGGTTGCTGTAATTTTTATATTTAACCGTCCGAATAATTTGCTATTATTTTTATCAGAGATTTGTCGAACCACAACTCATCGTGAAGATATGCTATAAGCTACTGTAACTGATAAGCAACATATCCAATGTCCTATGCGCGACGAATTGTAACAACAAATGCCCCATCACGACACGCTTGATGACAATCTGATTTTTCAGGATAACTATATCTCAAATGTTCCCACATGTAATAGAACTTTTTTTTATATTTTTAATGACCTTCAAAAATCGTAACTTCATTAAATGGTGCGATTAAAAAAACCATTCCGAGTGTATTTTATTACTTGATGTTGTAATGAATTTTAAATAAGTTTTGATGCATATCTCTAAGAATAAAACGGATGTATGCGCGTGTGTGTGGATTTTCTATAGGATACGTCATTTAGATTTTGAATTAAGAAATTTGGCACATATATTCATAGGAAGGTGGGATGCATTTCTTAGAAGAGTTTTTTTATTAGTGGAAAATCAAACCTTAAATGCCTGATTATTTGTTTTGAATTAAAAAATCGTGTATTATAGGAAAATAGTCGTATGTTATATAAAAAATAAATAAACAATACCAGGTAATAAAATGGTATATTTGTTTTGAAAAAAAAGTTGCATGTAAACTTTTAACAGCTTTCAGTATTTCTCAAACAATTTGCTGATATCTAATATAATTTTCAAACATTGATAGCTTACCTGATAACAGATGATTTTTGAACAATTAGATAAATCACTCCTTTACAGGAAAACGACAATAGAAACTATCTCTTCGATACTCTGAACTTCATCACCCACAACATTCAAATGTTAAAAAATATATTTATAACTTACTCATCAAAAGTAATGACGACTTTTTTCCTTCAGACAAGATTTATTGTCTGTGATTGTCAAAGTGCGTTCAAAAACGGAGACAGTTTTTAAATAAAATTAAGTGGAACTAAATGCAGACATTTGTCAATAATATGTGTAAAATAATAATGTTATGCATTTTTAAAAAAATTTAGCGATTTTTAATGCAGATACATTGCTTGATTTTCTTTCATTGCTATTCCTTTTTGCTTGACTTGGATTGTTAATATATTAGATTCATCTGTGTATTAGCTGTAGCTGCATTAGCGATCACTAAATACAATCATAATTTTTTAATTGTTTATTTTTAATCTTGTTCGCATACGAAATAACTTTTAGTTTCGATTCCAATTTTTAGTTTCGTTTCCGTAATTAGTTTCATTTACTAAATTATTTTGATTTAGATTTGTTTCATAAAATAATTCATTTCTTCGATAATAACAGGCTACTCTGTGAATAAAAACGGATGGGATTTGGTACAAATAAGAATTGAAGTTGAGGAATGTAAAAAAGAAAGTTTTAATGAAGAAGTTTGATTACAATTCAAAACTGTTGAAAATAGGAAATTAGTTCATAGTATTAAAAATTGGAAGTGTTCAAAATAAAAATGAAGGAAATAGAGGTATAAAATCGTTTAGTGTACATAGCGGAGACGCAAATTCAAGTGGGAAATATACGAAAGGTTTCCAAGATGAAAAAGACTGTTTTAGAAACTGCTGCATTCGAAAGAAATGTTGAAAGATTTGTTAGTGCTCAAATGTACGAAGTTAACATTTTTGAACAAAAAGCGAAATTACTTGTAAGGTAAGCCTCTCTCTTGTAAATGAATCATACCTCTTAAAGAAATTTTAGATGATTGATTGAAATAAGTTAATGGAAAAAATGTAATTTTTAATCATCTTAGATATATATATATATATATATTGCTTTCTTACATTTAACATATATCTTTCAGCTACAAGAAAATTTTTTAATTTTCTAAATTCATGATTTATATCTAATAATTGATAAATTAATTTTGCTATCATATTTGAAACTATTTTTAGTAATGACTGTATTCATAATTTTTTATGCTTGTAAGAATGCTTAACCGTATAGCGAGAGGACAAAATGAACTGGCAAAATGTACTAATCTTAACTGCCTGATTGTTTTGCCCAAATGCCATACATGCATCAATTTATCGAATTTTGATAGCTGTAAGCAAGAAATAAACTATTCATAATGATTATAATTCAATATTAAAATTGCTTCGAATACATAGATAATTCAAGTATTCGATGGATTTCTATTACAATCAAAATAAGAAAGTATTCCCAAAATAGATCGTCATCTTATCAGATAATAAAGAAAATAAAAATGTTAAGTAGTTAAAAGAATCCCAACGTGATTCTTGGGAGTTTCTGCAACTCTCTATTATTGAATAATTTTTTGAACTAAACGGGAATATGTAGTGATCTCAAAAGAAACGCAGCTTGATTCTTGGAAGCTGGAAGAGGTTGGTAATCGTGATTCTTGGGAGT
>JAPMOQ010021343.1:1511210-1554130 GCA_026543055.1 Argiope trifasciata | reverse complement strand
GCAGCGTGATTCTTGGAAGCTGGAAGAGGTTGGTAATCGTGATTCTTAGGAGTTTATGAACTCTATAACATTGAATATTTTCAATAGCGCGTAATCAAATGAAAACCATGGCGATTATCTTCCCGAAATTTTCGTTCATACACTCGAGTAGACATAGTGTCTCCTCTCTTCCCCCCCAGAACCTTGGCGAGAAAGGTGAGGGTGGGAGGGAGGGCGGCAAGAAATAGACGCTGTAAGAGTTTAGATTTAAATTTTCAAATTTTCACATGAGCGGTTGATAATATCAATATTTTCTTTTTGTATATTTCATATAAAAAAGCTTCAAAAAATTATCGCTGTATGATGATTTTGTCTGTTTTGTCTTATTATGACTTGTTAATAAAAATATTAGCCAAACAAAACTTTATCATGCTGAAATAAAAGTGAAGTAGAAAATTCTGCTTTGAAGGTAATACTCAAAGGAAACAACTTTTTTATCATGATGTTCGCAGTGTTAAAAATCAGTTATGATCGCAGTGCTTGCAGTTTGAAAGTTACATTGAAATAAAGATAGTGGATCTTATTTTTAATAAAAAGGGAAATAATATGATCAATTTTGTTTAAATAATGTATTGAACAATTTATTAAAATTAAAGAAAAACAGACCAAATGTAAGTATGACTTGAAAGCTATTGCTTTGAATTTTAAAAATGTTATAAAAATTGTCTTTAGTGCAAAAAACACTCCGAAATTTTATTGGAAGAACTAAAATGTCAAGAATGATTTAATTAATTGGAAATGTTATTGATTTAAAAAAAAACAATAAAACTAAACAAAAATTAAAGGCTTTTAATTTGCCGAAATGATCCAAATTTAATAGATCTAGTTTAATAAGTATTTCCTTCAAAACATCGTATTCTGTGTACAGTAATCTGTAGAAGGGATCTTAGCCTAAAATCGTTGTCAAATTATAATCTTTAAAGATATATGCAAGATGATTCATATCAACTATGCAATGAATTACAAGTCCATAGCCAGATTTAGATGTACCTCTATCAGACGCAAAATGCGATTATGAACGAAATACTTTCATCAGGCATAAAAGGCGATTATGAAAGAAATACTTTTATCAGGCACAAAATGTGATTATGAAAGAAATACTTTCATCAGGCACAAAATGCGTTTAGGAAAGTAACGAATGACTATTAATGGATCTCTGTAACACCGAAGTAGCGAAAGAACAAATTTCCATGTTAGGGGATTGTCTTGTAGTGCAATATAAAGAGAACACCCTTAAGTGAAAATATAATAGCTTCCTCGTTGAACTGTAACCAACGAACCACGTTTTCACAAAGGAAATCAAAATCACAGTTTCCAAATGAACGCAACAGATTTGTGATTCTACAATGTTTGCTTATATGTCATATAGATCTTTACATTGCTATTTACCATTATTTTTCTTTTCAATGAGTAATATCATTTCTCTGTCAGTTAAACCCTTTGTTACCATTTGTTCATAGCGTCTTGTTCTCTTCATTTATTTATTACTTTTCCAAAATATTAAATACCACCGTGTAGTAGTTGAGACCGATGGGATTCTTTCTGGGTATTCCAGGATGGTTTGTTGTCTATTTTCTTTTTTTTTTCTCCCCCCTCCCTTCCATCTTGTGCTCATCCAATTGATTAGATAATTCAGTGTTATTTGCACCAAGGATGACAAGATAGCGTTATATTATGTTCTGGATATGTATGTGGATCAAGTAAAACTCTAAAATGTCCGTTCAAACAAAACTCTAAAACTTAATGCTGACTAGTTTCCCTATACCATCTGACGATAATTATACCTAATGACCATATCAAAAAAATTGAGTTCTCATACCTTTTCCATTCAAAAATAATCATAGGCGAAAGATTATTTTTATTAAACTGAATTCAACTGAATAGAATGCAACTTTTTTCCGCAAAAATCAAACGAGATATGACATTTTCAGAAATCACAACGCTGATCTTTTTAGTAAAGAAGGCAGTTAGTGTTAAAAAAACAACGGAAATGATTGATTACCTCATGAAAGACAGTAAATTTCTAAAAATTAGAAAGTAAGGGCCAGTTAGCTAGAAAAATCAACCAATTAAAGATTTATTAAAGCACACGATAGTTATTGCATCGGTTCATTTTATATCCTCAGGACTTGAAAAGTAATGTTTTATCAGCACCAATCTAAAAGAAAGACTATTTACCTTCCATTTATAGTGACATTTTTATTTTGAAGGAACAGTCAATGGAACTGAGCACTTGTTGAAAAATAAATATGTCCAAACTGAGTTCGAATTTTTTGTCTATGTAATGTCTCGAAAGATTTCAAAGTGAAAGAGTTGACTGATCGTTCTCCATTTTAATTTTTTTTTACCTACCAATTACTGTTGCACCTATCTGCTTCGTTCCATCTTCAATGATGTCCATATGGCTTCGGCTAGAACGGAATGACATTTTGCATCCTCTTAAATAAAATATTTAACAATTACCTATTTTTAATCTTTTACAACTGTATATAAATTAAAAGCAGTTTTTTTTTTTTTTTTTTTGCTTTTATCTTGTAAGAGGAGTATTTTTTTTCAGTCAAACGATTTAAATAGCCAGTCAAATGATTCAATTATATTTAAAAATTCAATTCAGTCAAATGATTTAATTAATTTAAAAAATGCTAGTAATTAAAAAACTGTTTTTTTTTTTTTTTTTTTTTTTTTTTGCTGAAAAAATAGCATTTACAAAAAACTCAATTTCAGAATTGCTTATAAATTAAAATTTTAAGCTTCATTTTGGTCTATTGATTGTTTAAATTTATATACAGCTGTTAAAGTTTAAAAATAGGTAAGTGTTAAATATCTTATTTAAGAGGATCCAGAATGTCATTCCGTCCTAGCCAAAGCCATATGGACAGCATTGAAGGTGGTACGAAACAGATTCACCCGATACTAGGTGAAAAAATAATTGTTAGGTGAAAAAAATTTCAAATGGAGAACAATCAGTCAACTCTTTCACTTTGAAATCTTTCGAGTCATTATATAGTGAAACAGCTCGACTTCAATTTCGATTTATCTAGTTTCCAAAAAGTGCTCAGTTCCATTGACAGTACCTTCAAAATAAAAATGTCACGGTTTATGGAAGGTAAATAGTCTTTCTTTTAGATTGTGTTGATAAAAAATTACTTTTAAATTTCTAAGGATATAAATTGAAAAGATGAAATAACTATCGTGTGCTTTAATAAATCTTTAATTGATTGATTTTTCCAGCTAACTGGCCATTTACTTACTAATTTTTCAAAATGGGCTATCTTTCATGAAGCGATTCCGTCGTTTTTTTAACACTAACTATCATCTAACTGTCAAAGTACTCAATTTGTATGAGTAATCAGTATAAAGATTAAATCTAGATAAACTAGAATTTTGCTTTTTCCTCATTTTTTTTATTTCTTGAAATACAGTGCTTTCTATTTCTTCCTGCTTATAAGTATATTAGAAAGCAATTGTATTAGGACCATGTTGGGAAATCCATAAATATTGAAGTTATTATAATATTACATTGCAAATTGTTTCTCTATTTATTAATAAGTAAAATACAAACGGATACGCATATGAAATAATTTCACTGGAAGAACCACTGAACATAAAAAAAGGTACCTCCATTCGAAAAAAGAAATATTCTAAGCAGAGATGAGAAAGATGAGATTCTCGAACAGTTTCTTATTTTTGCATACTGAAGAATGCGCTTTAATGTTCTTCGTGAAATATGTCTTAAATTCTTTGGGCCGGTAGATTCCACAGTTTTAAAGTTCATACGAAAAAAAAGCCAATTCGTAGTACTTCTACTAAAAACTAATTTGGGGGCTAGGGAGTCACGTACATAAAACGAAAATCAGAGAAATATTCATAATTGTAGAGATGACTCTGCATTTTTTTACATAATGAATCTGAAGAAAATGAGGAAATGTTGAGCGACAACTTGACCGATGTATTTGATGGTATGGTTTTCAAAATTAACCGAAAGAAGTGGCCTTTAGGTTTCTCACATATTTTTTAATAAATATGTCGTGCCAATGAACACTTTGCACAACGATGGAGTGCAGTAATTATGAAATATTAACTTTTGGTGGGAATTTAGCATTTTTGCTGGATCTATCGTGTCATACTTGGTGACGTTTTTTGCTGATTTATCTTTGGCATGCGATTAACAACACCCAAAAATAAAATATTGTGCTTTAAACAAGTTTTCCTCAAATGATTGATACAAATGTTGACACAAATCTGAACTTGTGGTCACAAAATTATAAACTTAATTTGATGTATTTAACTTGAGTTATCGCATTTACATACTTTTAAAAAGACAGATAGACAGACAGGGAACTTCTCGCTGTATTTTGTTCAACATTTCGTTGCATATGTTAACCGAATTTTATCCGTTTAGCTTTCTTGGTTTTCGAAGTTACCATGTTAACTGATATTCAAACAGCCGTACTTCCTCCGAGCAGATTTTACTCAAACTTTGATGTAAAAACTGCTTACCGAACTTCAACTAGCTCAAGGCTCAATTTGATCCGTCTAGCTAGTTTTTGAGTATTTGGGTATTTGAATATTTCCTATTTTTGGACATTTTCCAAAAATGCGTTTTTTGAGCTTGGGGAAGTTTAAAACGTGGAAATTCGTCAGAATCTTGAGTTCAAATTTTTTTGGGTGATTTCTAATACCTTCTTTATACTGCGAATACGAGAAACAAAAAGTGGAATGTTTGTTGATTCAAAATTCTTGGAGGTAAAGAGTTTCAAATGTTATATTGGTGAACATTTTAAATTGTTTAGAGACATGCGATTCAAAGTGTACGAACGACAAAATTAAAAATTTTTGCTCCCCAAGCGTTCATTATTACACTTTAGTGAAGATTAGTGAATTAATTTTTCTTATGATGACAATATGGTTAATTGAAACCTTCCGAAAAATTGTAAAGAAAAATTTTTAGCCTTTGAAATTTAAGAATTTTAGTCATTCCAGGTTTTATATTTTGAATGTTTTTTTACATACCTATCTTTAAAATAAGGAATCAATGCTAATATGTAAAGTGTTTTCATAGTTAAAAAAAGTTTTGAATGATTTTTGGAAATTTCGATTGATTTTAGTGTAATTAGCAAAGTTGTTTGTTTTCCAGAAAAACCAGTCAATTTTTTTGTGTTATTGCTACTTTACTATGTAAATATTTACATAAATTACCCCGTTCCCATATAATGTAAACTTAATAATTGAAAATAATACTTTGTAATGGCTTTGGGCCGTTTGCAAGTTTACAAAACAATTGTACACAGAAAATGCAGTAAAGATATCCCAGTTTGCAGCATAATGTTAACATCAAAATTTATTATGTATATTGTTTGTTTTCATTCACATTTCGTTCTTTTTATGTTCAATAGTTTATTTACATTTGCAACTAAGCTTTCAACTATATACATTTATATTGCAGTATGTTTTGTTAATAAAGCATGATTTTAAACTTTGCATGTAACAAATAATTTTTATTCAGCACTTTCTTCAGTCGAAAAATAATGATATTTAGTAAATATTTCAAACAGACGCATCAAATGACTACTGTCATTACTGAAGAATATGAATATTCATCAATTATTAGTCTTTGACAGTAAAATATGTAAACCATTAAGTTCAGAAGTTTATACTGATATAAATATCTGATTAATACAGAAGTAAATATCAGAATGTATTCATAAAATAGCCAATATAAATCAGACGAAATCCGTATTGTTTTTACATCTTTACGAAACAAAAATCTTTTTGTCATTTCGTAAAGGCCCTAAAATACAATGTATAAAAATTGCTCAAGTATTTATTCGTTTTTATACTGCTAGATTGTCAAATTTGTTTGGTGATCATACAACATTTCAAGAATAAAGAAACTTATTTGCATTAACTTCCACTTCATGTTAATGATTGAGAAAACTTAGTTTCAAAGTAAAATTCGAGTTCTATTACAAGTTGACTGGATTTATAGCACCTCTAAATATCAATCTGGCGGAATCAGAACGTGCTTTGACCATAAATATCACCCACTTGAAGAGCCACAGATCATGTTCAAGAGACTCTCTCATACCCTTACCACCATCAAGAGTCGGTATCTCTTACCCGACCATGGAATTGAGTCCTTAGCGAAACTTGTATGGGGTCTGACATTAATTAATAAAACCGCTTTATTTTGATTTCATTTACATAGCTATCATTAGTGTCTTCTCGAAAGCGATGGCAACTTAAAAAGCAGCAGCAACTGCTTAATCAGAGCATCTAATTAAATGACATTTCTCATCTTCTCGAATTATTCAACACATTATTTGCACTCGTTTAAATTTATGGGATAAATTAGGGAACCGGCCTAAGGCAGCTAATATCCATTTTGCAGAGTAATAATTAATCACCTGTTACTATATATACGAATGAAATTCATAGTGATGTAAGTCATACCATATTCTGCTGTGAAATAGAAATGGATCCTTCGCTATGTACAGAAACTAAGATGTATCTTTCCTTAACATATAAAATATAAAAGATATACAATACATTATTATTCTTTCATGGCATAAGCATTATAAACTCCTGATTATTCAAAATTTAGTGAAAATATTTTAAAAATCTTTAGGTTAATATCAATTCTTTTCTTTCTATACTTCAGTTCAAAACATATTTATATGAATTCGGGGAAATATATTTATAATCTGTCGGTAAATTTCATTTTTCTTCCATACTTCATTTCAAGACATTTAAATGAAAATTTTCAGTAAGAATTTGAAATTAGCTAAAAATGTTGTATTTTATACCATTTTTTCAAAACGATGACTGTTCAAGGTGTGCTTACAATGGGTATGTGCAATAGAATTTTAAATTTTTTATTGCATTTATGTGAAATTTTACAATGCTTTAAAACGCAGTTTAAAATTATCACTCAAATACTAGTTTTTTTTTTGCCACTGATAATTCGGTGCCACAAATACATCAAAAAACTTAATAAATATAGCTTATTTTTGCTTTTACCAAAATATAATGCTAAAAACTTTTTTATCCCCTTAAAAATAAAATATTGTGAACTTTTTAAATGAACGTAAATACAATGCTCCTAAATATCATAAGGCAGTTATATCTACAACACTATTAAAGAAATATCTACTAAATTTATTAGTGGTGGACAACTAATAAAAAATAGAATTTCGAATCTCTGACTCATTGGTCTATTAGTTTAAATTGCAGTTATTGAATTGAAATATTAATATAAAATTCATCCTCAAATATATTGAATTTATAGAAACAGTTATATACAGAAATTTCAAAATATTACACCAGAGAACGATGTTATTTTGTGAATTGGAAATCGCTTTATTTCACCAACAGACAGATCTTGGTAGACAAAAGTAACAAATATTTATTATTCTGGACCACATTTCAAGTTCATTTTTTTATTATTATAGATTTCTAATTAATTCAAAACAATTATAGAAATTAAAGCTTCTACCTTTAAATTATTCATAGCATTCGTAATTTATCCTGTTCTATTACATTATATAAGAGTCTTCCAAGTATTCTCTACCCTATTTTCCATACAATGATTTATCTTTGAAGTCTCATCAGAATTGTATCTCATTTTATGCAGGCTTGATGAAAATCAAATCAAGTATGCCTTCCGGTAATCAGCTCGTGTCATTTCCTCTACTCAATTTTAATTCATAACCAACCATAATGAATTATATAGTTTCCTTAGAGTTAAAATTGATCTTATGCTTAGCATCATTTTTCAACAATTTTTTCTTTGCTTGTCGCCACCAATTAACAGCTTTCTAACTGAGGTTGCTTGTCAACACTGTCATACAGGGAGGAAAACAAGAAGTCATTTCTTGTAATTACTCAATTCACTAAGCAGCTCCAAAAAGGTTGGGCCTAACCGATATGTGCCCTACCTTTCTCAATTTCAATAATCGGGGAAGGTCGACTGAGCATGAATCCATTACCATATTAAAGTTCGCTTCTTTTAATGCTTGCACGAGCAAAAAAATTAATTATTAATTCATATGGATTTATAAGTTAAAAAATAAAATTTCCTTATTGGTTTTATTCATTAGTAAGGCTTACAAATTATGTCACTGCGCATGGATCTCCAGCATAGAGCCCATATATGCTACAATAATTAAAAGTTTTCCTATGTCCGACATATGCCACTCTGACCTGAACCGACTCCTATAAATATTCAGACGCCTCTGGAACATTGATTAAGGACCATAATCATGGTATTAGCGACGAATTTGGGTGCGCCTTTAATGTTAACCAAATTTCAACCATGCAACAATATTAGCAAGTAGAGGACCGCCATGTTAATGAATAATGTATCCGGCTACTGTCATTTGTCGTCCGATGTGACACCAAAAAAAGTTCCGACTTGGGACATGAGACCTTTCGGACACTAAATTGATTCAGCTTAATGACTGGGAAGAGTTAAGAAGATGCAACTCTTAAATCTATGATGAGTTGCCAGCTAAGGAGATATAATTCTTCTTGTCCTATTAAAATGGAGAATACCCGGGAATGAATAGTCATGACCACTTTTGCCTTTGTACAATGTGTCATACCTTAAATGAGTTATTTGTCTTCAATGGCGATTTTTCCACGCAAGGTAGTTACTTGGTATGTAAGTGGTAAATAGGTGCGGCATTGATAGCCATAGAAACTAATTAATAATTCAAAACTGTATTCAGTTGTGAGTGGTGATGATTGCGTAATGAGGAAAAATATGGAATCTTGCTTTATACGCATTTATTATTTAGAACCAAGAACTGTAATGATGTAAACTCTAATGATATTTTACAACGACATTTGGAAATTACACCTACAGGCCTCACATGTAACGTGCAATTAACAGATATTAATAGGCATTGCACTTGACAATCCAAAGATTCATATTTCTCAATATACTTAGCTTCGAGGTTGTATCAGTAAAATATTAAATGATATATAAACTGCTTTAAATATTGCAAAAGATCATATCATTTTTAGATCTTTAGAGAAAATGCAAAAAGTATGAAATATGAATAGTGCGTGAATGTAAATAGAATATTTCCGCTCTAGATAATGTATTCAAAAAATTACTATGCATTTTTAGTTGTACTTCTTGGACAGTTATAAATAGCTTTCTTATAATCTAAAATATCGTTATATGAAGATATGCAATCAGTATATATATATGTATAATTACTTTTTTGTCAAATGTATTTTAAAAGTTCAGTATAAATTTTAAAAAATCTTTAAAAATCCTTCGACTGAACTGAAATTCTTAGCAAACAGTCTGTTGTTGAAAGGACTGTAAAATAAATCTCAATCCGTTAATATAACCTATATTTAATTAACATTAATACTTATTGGATTTTTGGCAATATTAATATCCTCGCAGTATGTCTATGTACAGTACATTACAAACTGAGGGATATATTCGATAATATATATAATTCAAATCATGTTTATTTTTGCTAGATATTTCATACTCAATATGTCTTAATTCATGTTGTTTTCGTCTTATAATTAATGTGCCAATATTATTTTAATTCATGTCATACAATATTTTTGTTACTTTCTCTATATGAAGAATAGAAAAAGTATTATCCAAAAAAATTAGAACGCCTAGTTTGATGAAAAAATTAGAAAAGGAGATTTTAAATCCATTGTTAGACCTCTATGAGTTCGAAAACACAAATTCATGACAATATGTCTAGCTGTCTGTCTGCAGCAACGAGAACTAAAAATCGCTTTGAAGTAGACAGATAAAATTTGATAAAAAGGTTTTACATCAAATTTTTACATTTCTGTCAAATATTTCGAGCAAAATCTATTCATAGGAAGTATATCTGTCTAACTGTTAGAATATAATTTAATATGATCACTACGAAACAGAGAGAGATAAAAGAATCAAATTCGGCATGCAGACTAAACATCTATAATGTAGGCACCTGTCGAATTTTGAGCCAAATCTAAAATCGGTGCGATTGTCTGTCTGTTTTTAGACGCATATATGTAATAACTCAAAAACACGATGACTTAAATAAATTAAAATTTGTGTGTGATTTTGTGATTACAATTGCATGTCAAATTTTGGTTATGATGGATTTCAGAATCTCCGGATACTATTAAGCCCATGTCTAGAATAATTCGAAAAAAAAAATTCTTCAAGGATCACATAATGGATTCAGTGAAAATGCTAAATTCACGCAATATTTCGTAACTTTGGTGCGTCAGTACCATGCGAAGCATCCTCCGGGATAATTCCTTCATTAAAGAGTACGCGGGAAACTTCCCGAAAAACCATTCTCCCTAGTTTTTATAATTTGTACTTTGTATTATACAATGATTATAAACAAACTGTAGTATGCCGTTTGGATAGTCAAGCTGGTTAAAGGTTAGTACAATTTTTCTAGACGGCGTCCTGGCTTAAGGGTAGCAAAGCATCCTGGCATAAATGTTGCAAAGTATCCACCAGAATAATGCCTTTATTAGAGAGTAAGCAAGAAACTTTCCAAAAACCATTCCCCCTGGTTTTTATAATTTGTGCTCTGTATCATTAAATGATTATAAACAAACTGCATTATGCCGTTCGGATTGTCAAATTTGTTAAAGGCGAGTATAGTTGTTCCAGCCGGTGTCCTGGCATAAGGATAGCCATCTTCCTCTTGACTTGGACATCCTGGGTTCGAGTCCCTATTCAGACATAGTTGTTCTTCCTCTTTTCTATCTGTGAGATGAGTGTATGGTCTTCCCTGTAAACAAGGATCGTGTCAGAGATTGTAAGCATGAAGTAGCGTAATTGTTCTCTTGGCCCTAGTGGGCGCTACTGAAAAAAACAAGAATCGTTCACTAGCCCTACGTCTTTGGTAGATTGCTGTCAGTGGGATTGTAAAGTGCCATAAGTCACAACATACATATGGTTGCTCCTTACAGTACTTGGTAATTTGCAACCATTATACCTTTTTAACTAAATATTAGTGGCAGATTAAATTGACGAGGAAACTGCCAAGGCTATTAAATATAATAAATTTCTATATACATTTGTTTCAAAAATATGAATTATATTAATTGTCGAACATTAAGACAATAATAATACTTCATGAAGAATAACTGATAGCTTTCTGTCCGGTAAATAATCATTATGCAACAGTAAACATTTGCTTCGATGATCATTTGAACGAAAATAAATGTTGAGAGGTTATTAACTAAAACAAATAAATTATAAACAAATAAATTCTAAAAGCTTCTAAAATGAAATTAAATCCTCTAAAATATATCACTGATAAATTGTTTAAGTTAAAAATGTAAAACTGAATTGATACATTTAATCGAAGAAGGATCAAATAATACGCATTCTTGGAAAGCTACTAACTGTACAAACCAAATAGAATTTCAGATGATTAGTTTTTCTCAAAAATACTCTAGCCAAAAAATACTTATAATAAAAAGATAATTTCTAATCTTCTTATTGCAAACCTGGGATTCGTTGATGATTGTCTAGATATTATTTTTGAATTTAGAATAGCACAGACAAAAAAAAATACATATTTATTTTCCTTCTAAGTTTTGTACATCATCATCATATTTGTCTAGACAGACCAGGGTTGGTCAGTGCCTTCCTCTGAATTCTCTTCCACCCCATTCACCTTTTGATACTTGTGGGCCAGCTTCTTTCATGGGTAGCCAAAAAGTCTGTCTTGCCTGACTCCATTCATTTCATTTGGGTCTACCCAGTTTCCTACTTGTCAGAGGTTTACGTAAAAGAATTTCTTTTAATAGGGAATCATCACCCATTCTAAATATATGAGCCGCGTCAATTCATCCGATTTATTTTTATGAATTTTATAATATCTGGCTCTAGAGATTTTATATAGAGAGCCAGAGTTATATCAGATATATCTTCTTCTCCAAACATTGCTGATTTCTATAGTTGTACCATGAATGGCTCACAGAATTTTCTTCTAGAAAATGACTATTTTATTTTCTTCAGCTTAGGTCAGGGCTCAGGTCTCTGAGTCATATGTAAGTATTGGTCTAATTAAGGTTTCATATAGCAAAAATTTTGTATTTCTTGCTAATAGTGAGGTTTAAAATTCATTTAGTCTATAAAAGGCTTTATTTGCATTCAATAAAGGGTCTTGGATCTCTTAGAGCATGATTTGTTATTAGTAACTATAGAACCAAGATAAGTAAACCTTTGGATAACCTTAAATTTGTGAGAACCAATTTTAGATGGGATTCATGAGAGGTTCTATTACTTAATACATGTATATTTTGTCTTCGCTGGTTATGACAAATCCCATGCTATTAGCAGCATGCTCTAAAGAATGAAATTCATTTTTTTAATACGGAAACAGTGCTTGATATGAAACATTTTTTATGCAAAGAAAAGTAAATATTTTGATATAGATTTTGCAATTATGAGATAAGCTGATTTTAATATTGAATGAATCAAAACGGGAAGTCATTTATGTAAAGAACTAAAAAAAAGCACTAGAATTTCGATAGCGAATTCTTTTATCAATATTCTAGTTTAAAGTTTACAGTTAAAAGAATTTTCAAAAATCTAGATATCTATAAAAAAATTTAAAAACTAAATTTTAGATTAAAATCTTTTAATTATATTAAAGAATTCCGAAATACTTGTAATAATTAAAAGATAATTGCGAGTTTCTTGCTGTACAGCTGATATTGTATTCGTTGAAGACTATCTGGGGAGTTTTTTGAACTTGAAATATTGCAGAAAGAAATTATTCTTTTATTTTCTTAACAAGTTTCATCTTTTTAGCAAGAAAATAATATTTATTTGAATTTTACAACAATGGGATAAAATTATTTTAATACCGAATGAGCTAGATTATTAATTAATTAATTAAAAAACGAAACAAGTAATATAAAACAATTTTAAGTCAATCCCTTTTTAAGACAACAAAGAATTTTTTTTTTAGTTACTATTTATTAACTAATTACAATTAATATAAATATGCATAGATATATGCCAGAATCCTAATATTAAGTGTCAAAATAATTTTTTTCGGATGATTTACACGCTTCATCAACACGGTATTTATTCCTAAATTTATATCGTGGTAAATAGCTTATATAAGAAAAAAATTTACCCCATATAGAACTAAATTTAACTAATTTATCAAAAAGTTATTGATTTCCACAAGAATTGAACTGCATTCTTCACCTTCAAGTGAAAAATACTGAAATCCTTGCTTTTTACCAATTGTACTACTGGGTATTGATTTCAGTGTTTATTACAAATTGCTAAAACTCTATTTAAAAAATAAATTAAATTAAATGAATCAATTAATATTTGAAAAAAACTGCATTGACATCGTGTCATCCACTTCAAGTTTTAAAAAAATGCATTTGAACTTGAGTGGATGAATAAAAAGTTTTTTATTAAAGACTGAAAATTCGAGCTATATTAATAAACATATATAGGCAGATTGTGATAGGAATTAGTAGGAATTGGAGAAAAAGCATGACATTCATTGCTACCAATTGTGTTTTTTTCTCGAAATCATAGTTTAACTTTACAGTTAAAAGAATTTTTAGAATTCCTATTATTTTTTTTTAAAGTAAGAAAATTCCTAAGCCATTAGTCTAATAAACTCACAGGATTTAAAAGACTATCAATACTCCTCGAAAATTCAGTGCAAGTCAAGCGAGAGGAGGATTAAGTGAAGAGAAAAAGTTAAAAGAATTCTTCTTAATCCAGTAAGCACGTTGACAAAGAAGAATGTATCGATCAGTAAGACGAGAATCACGGTAATACTTTAAACATTAACTTGGGGAGGGGGGGGGGATTTAAGACACGAGGTATAAATCGAGAATCTATATAAATAAAATGAATGTTTGTCTGTATGTCTCTTATACCTTCCTAAACTGTTCATCCGATTGCGATGAAACTTGGTAAGTTTATTGCTTACACCTACTGGATGGTTATAGGGTTATCTAAAATTAAATAAAAAATTTCGAATATCAATCGCATTTATTTACCAAGGATTAATATCCAAATCACACGCCGAGGCGATAATAGATTCTATAGGAATGCTAAATCCAAGTCGAAGGTTAATATTTTGTAGATATAGTACGCAAATGCCATGCAAATCATTCTTAGGGGTAACAACTCTAAGAGGTAAGAAAATTTTGGGGAAACCAATATTGGGGTTTTAAATTTTAATTAAATTTTAGCATTTTTCGCAGTAACTATCAAAACTATTATGCAGTGCAAATAATTTTGCTCCATCTTAGTTTTTAAAAAATATCTTCTCTACTATATTAACGATTTTATGGTATAAATATATTTTTTATGTTTAATCAATTTTAAAACAAGATCACATTTTCTAAATTTAAATTTGAGAATTCTGAACGAATATTAACCTAATCACGAGATATAATAAATAGTTTTTTTCATTGCCATTCTGAAAGAACACAAAGTTTTACAATTTTAAAAGAAAACACAAATTTAATCTATAAAATTGAATATTTGTTTGTTAGTATTTTATATACTGTCGTGCCGTTCATCTTACTTCGATAAAACATTGCCAAATTATTGATTGATAGCACTTAATATTATTTTTTTCGATGGCAGCAACGCACCGATTATCAACTAGTGCTATATAAAATGTAGCTACGGGTTTGATTTGGCAGTGTCTAATGGCGTAAAAGCCATAAATCTAATACTATAATACGAGAAATGGTTGCCAAGTCGAAAATCGCCCCAGAATTAATAAATTCCGGTAAACTTGGGGGTCTAGGGTTTTTGGCCACGAGGAATCGATTGGCGCCGGTTTTGAAGCGCTATGGTCGAGCAGTTCGGAGTTACAGATACGATATTTTCAAACTTTATTAGTTCGCCATAATGGCTGCTTAAATTTTCAAACGGTAACATGCTGCCATCTATAACCAATATGGCGAACTAATAAAGTTTTATGTTTATGCTGTTATAGGTTTATAATATGTTTCTTATGTATGTATATATGTTTGGGTTTTCTAAATAAATTTGTCAAAAATATTGAACTTCAACACACTTCAATCTTTACCTTTACTTTACCTTTGTATAGAATAGTTCCCTTTCCAAACTCTAACTTTGTTTAGAATAGTTTACAATGGTGCACTTTAACCGGTTATCTTTTCACCCATGGTTTCACAAATTTTCTTATGGCATGTATTGTTTTGATAAATCACAATTGAAAATTTAAATCTTCGAGTTAGCTTCGATACCGGTTTTCTCCGAGCGGAGCTCGGTCACCCGCTGGTTGGTTAAAATCAAGAACAAAAGGCAAGTGATATAGTAGACCTAGAGAACTACACATAAAATTTGTCGGGAAAGACAGAATCGAGATCGATTCCCCCTAGTACACGAGTCAAGTTTGCTTCTACTGGAAAAAATATATTCTAACATCAACAGTGAGACCATGTGGTATTTACATGTTTGGCAGCTAACTTCGCCCAAGAAGACCATTGAATTCTTAACAGTGTATTTAAAATTAATGAATTAAAGAAATGTATGCGATGGTAGTTAAAAACTAGGCATTTAATTAAAATATATGAAAAACTGAAATTGACATGGCATGTTGGACAAGTAGAAAAATGCTCTCCAAATGAAAGTTGTTTATGTGCAAAACATGTATGGCCAATCCGGAGTTTTACCAACTTGACGTCAAGACCACGCACTGGAATACCAGGTTAAACTAAAATGGATGGCTTAATCGAATGTAATTTATTATGCGTTTGCTGATTCCAAATTTCCTGCCATATTGAACGTATACGTTGTACAAAATAACATCACAGTATGGAAGATACCATTGCAGGACAGTAGTAGCTATTCGAGCAGCAATGTGCTTCTGCTCATTCCCTGCGGTGCCAATATAGCTTGGTAGCCAACAGAATAAAATTTTAAAATATTTATTTTAGTCCATAGGAGATATACAATTTCAATAGTAACAGGATTGATTTCACCAGAATTCTGGAAGGTTCTAAATTATCTCGCTTAATAATGGTTCTAAAACTTCTAGCTCTGCAATATGTCGTCAAGTCGCCAAATCACTGGTAATACTTTTTTTGCTTAAAATATGATGATTTTGCATGATTTCTGAGCCAGAATCTGAGTATTTGTGAAAATAATGCTCAGATTATCAAAAAAATACTCAAGATTATCAAAATTGGAAAGTGATTCCAAAGATCATGGCGCTGAATAAAAAATGATATTGTCTGAAAGGCACATAACTTCGTAACTAGCTCAGCTATAACAACGGGACTAAAAATTTAGTGAGATATTAACTTCAGCATAACAATACATGGCCAGTATCAGACCAATTATTTAGGTATCAATGCACGCAATGATAGCATGCTTACAAAAGAGGGGTAATATACATATATGAGGGAAATTATATTTTCACTGAAGAATAACCTTTGCCGGTCAATATGAACAGCTGTATTAAAATGAGATACATTTCAATGAATAAATGCAAACTTAAGCTGCCAACAAAAGCAGATAGATCTGAAAGTTATAGCCTGTAATAATAACACGCATTATAATTAGAAACAGCATTTATTAAACTCTCATTTGCGTCTCATTTTTTGTTTATAACTGAGATGCTTAGAATAATAATTTCGGTTTCAAACCGTGCCAGAATTTTTAAATGCAGGTATTAGCATATACAGTTCCTGCTTAGATTTCGTATGCAGAAGTTTCAAACGCATTTTGTTATGCTAAAATTATCCCTCGATTGTTTTGCTTTCTATTTCATCTAATTGGATTACACCTTTCCTTTCGGTAATATATAAATTTACTGATTCGATTAAGACACAAGTGAATGTTTGAGATATTTATGGCTTATGTATATCATTTTATATCGAATTATATAGTTTTCACAATTCAATTCAATTTATAAATTTGAAAAGCTATATATTGTACCATGGTTCGGGGTCCGTGTAGATTGATATTTGATAAAACAATCTTTCGAAAATCATAAGACGTTTGTTCTTAGAAATCCCAAGAAAATACAGGAAATTGCAGCAATTACGAATCACAATTACTCAGCTCCAATTCAGCTGATACAATAGGAAACAGCTTCCAAACACAGTTTCTAACATCTTAGATAGATAATAGTTTCTAGGCACTACACTGACACTTAAGTCTTCACTACTCACTAATCATCATGGTCAATGGGGAGACTGTATTTGTACCTGACTTGGCGAGAAAACTTGTAGGTTAGGATTTCACCAAGGTTCTGGAAGGTCCTAAATTATCTCGCTTAGTAATAATCCTAGAGTTTAGGTGATGAAATTTTCCGGAACTATCTATTTTTCGCCAAATATCGCCAAATTTCCAAGAATCGCCCCAAAAGGTCGTCAAGTCGCCATATCACTTTAAATTCTTTTTTTTTTACATAAAATACCACCAAATTGCTCAAATTTTGTTCCAGAATCTGAGTATTTCAGATCTATCTGCATTTTTAAGATGAGTACAAATATTTATAGAAATATTCACAAAATTTGTAACAATATACATAAGCATCGGTAACAATATACACACCGTTCATCCAGATCGCTATGTGTGAGCTATAGGCTACGAGTTCTTTGGAGCTGTAAGCAACATGGTGGAATCCACAACTGTGTCTTTATCTCTCCAAAATCTCCGAAATAACCTAAAATAGATAAGAAAACTTCGATTTTTTTCAATACCATTACATGCCTTTTTTTTTACTTCATATACAAGGAATCAAAAATTGATTAAAAGCTATAAAAATGAAGTATAACTTGAATTTCGCCCCAATCAATCCAGAAACTGCATAGAAAGCAAGGAAGTCGCAATTCCTTTTCTTCTTTTTCATCACCAATGACACATTCAGTGATAAACGCGAGGAACTTCAAATGAATAAGATGAGTCTTTAGACTCGGAAGATGAGAAGTTTGAGTGTAGCATAGTGAATTTTACCTCTTTTGTAGGATTTTAATCAAGTTTGATGAGTCCAGTCTCGTTGATTTCAATATCATCAACTGTATTTGTTTTCGTTTATAATCTCAATCTTTTTAACTTTTTTTAATAAAAAAACAAAATTATTTTAATTTTTTAAAAAATAAATTGATGATAATTTCTTCTTAAGAATATTTGCATGTTTTCCCCTGGATAGGCGAGAACGTAATATTTGAAGTCTCATATTCTTTTTTGTGGAAGAAAAATCGGACAAAAAAAGACAGTTCAGAAGGTGAATATATTTAGCCTGGAGTAACATTAGAATAAGGGATTTCAATTTCAACTTTCCAAAAAATATTTCAGTCGATAGAGAATAAGAAAAATCTTTTTCATCGGAAAGGGAGCTGTTGGAAGCTTAAATTCCTGTGAACAGAGCCGACCTTCTCTAGGACGGGGCTAGGGTGCAAGAAACCATTTGGGGCCTAACTTTTTTAGCAAAGTAAAAAAAAAAAAAACACCGGACATTTGCATATATATTTAATAATGAGTGATTTTGTTTTTGCTAGTAATTACTCCATGAAAATTACAATTTTCCTCATTTCTTTTTCGATAATTAGTATAGTAAGAGCGTTTAAGCATGATACCCATATGCTGGCTGAAGATAATCCTTTATTTCATTTTAATTTGCTGAAAGAGGGTTCAACATTTATTATATTTAGTAACTGGCAATGTAAAGGATTGTAAAAAATATTACATTAGGTATAGACAAAAGTAGATAGCTGATGATTTTCCAGTCCATTTGAACCCAGATTCAGCCTCGACGTCTGGGTGGCGGGCACACCGCTCTGTCTTAACGTGTCTGAGGGGAATTTTCTTATTCATAAATGAGCTTTTCCCGCCTTTTTATAAATATAACTGCTATCTTTTCCAAATAAAGGCGTCAGTCGATGCTCAGCCATCACATGGAAACAAGCTTGTAGAGTTTTAGTATGCGTAACATTACTATTGTTCAGAGCACTGTTTTATTTCTTAATCATGATTTGGCCTCCCCTCAGTCGTGGGGCCCAGGTGCATAGCACAAGAGGCCGGCCTTGGCTATGAACCCCTAATAAACGTTCCTAAACTGAAAGTACGCTCACCCATATATCCCAAAGGTAAGCCTGATAGAAATTGCTTTTCCTATATTGCTAACGATAAAATTGTTCTTTTCACATTACAAAGAGTTTTTAAAGACCATAGTTTGCCATGTCAAATAATCGTAGTTCGAGGTACTTGTGTGGATTCAATTCCATGAGGAATTTGAAATTTTCTTGACAGTTTTTCCCATTCAGTATCACAATATTGTCCTGGTTTCTTAGAAACTCACGTTATAAATGATTTTTAAAGAAGGAAAAGAAAAGGATATTTTTACCTGAGACAAAGTAATTAAACAAAATACAAAATATATATAATGGTATATATAGGTGGCCATCTTGCCAGAATTATTTGCTACCCTTTCTAAATCTAGAGGTATTATGGCCATTGGATTCATTTAATGCGTAGAAAAATGAAGATAGGAGATATGAATTTTCGGAAGCGCTTATAACACATGTTAGTGATGAAGACCCTATTCATAGCCCTTATAACATTCTTTCCTTCCCTTCTAGCAATAATATGCTGGGATGCCTTATTACGATTGTAGATATCTTTAATTCATATCTGGATATCTAGCTCTTCCTCCTTTATGTTTGCTCTTTGGCTCCTTAAAGGCATAAAAATTTACCCATTGTTAACTGGAATGAACACTGAAAGATCAACCAGAGACGTCGTCTCAAATGTTTTTAATTAAAATGAGCTTTTGAGATCCTTTTGTTGTTACTTCTTTTCTTGAATTTGTGTTTGTTACCCACTAAGACTGTAAATTCCAGGCAAAAATGTGCCTTTTAAAGATCAGATATTCTATTATTAATCTATGTAATGTAGTCTTTCCATTTCTTAATTTGCTCATCGTCGAAGGTTTTCGACATTCTAAAAGAAATTTTAGGGACAAAATTGTTGATGTGAATACTTACATAATTAAGAAGGCAAAGTCTTTATAAAAAAAGTTGCCTACTGTTATAAAACAATCACGAGACTATCATGATAATGTGACTAAGCATGCACCGATATTTAGAAAAATCATGGTGTTTAAAATCGGTTATATAATCCATTTTAAAATCGGTCTAGCTCCAGAACTTTGTTTAGCAGCTAGAAAATTTGAAAATGAGTTAAAAAATATATCATTATATATATAGAGACAAAAAGGGGATAAAGACTGATAAAGAGTCACGTGATTGTTTCAAATAAGTTTAAACTGGTTAATGGTTTAACTTAATTAAAGCAAATAATGACTTAAAATATAATATTCTCACATAATTTTAAGTTTGCTATCATAAATTTCATTTTTTTTCTTGATATGTGCTGCCAATTCTTGAGATATTTAAGCTAATAAGAATTTAATAAACAAGGAATAATTTCGCTTTCAACAAAGAATTACTCTTCGGAAATTAAAATTCATATAAAACTTTCTTCCTTGTTTATAAAAAATATGCGGTGCAATGAAGATTACCAGGATCCCTTCAGTGGAAGCAAGAGGACCCATATTTCAATGATTACATTTCACATACAACTCTAAGAAAAGACAAGAAATTAATCTTAACAAAACAGCATTTCATTTTATTATTTACAATCGAAATGCACTATGGGAGGAGTACTTAATCAGGCATCGCCATCTATTATCCAGAGAATATAGAATAATGCAATTTCTACGAAGTCAAAGATAGAATATAAATTAACTCAATTTTTACTTCCAAGAATACAAAAGTAGTGGCAAGAAATACTTTTTACCAAGAACATTCTTATTTTATATCTACTTTTGGAGTAGAAGGGACATTTAAAGACCAAAAAAGGAGGAAAAAAATGGTACCATGTACAGAATAAAAATTTCTTGATACAGATTACATCCATCCTAACATCCTGTTTCGAATTTGCGAAGTTGCCAAAGGAATATTTATAAATTCATTTCTAATTTGCGACCACGCATTAAAAAAGATTCTTTCTATATAAAAACCATTCATTCATTTCTCCCCTTTTTTTATTGTTTCAACGTGACAATTTTTTAAACGAATAATCTTATTTGATAGTTTTTTAGTGATTGTCCCATACAAGGATATTAGTTTTTGAAGGAGTGGCAATAATAATTGCAAATGCAATTGAGATATTCGGACAAGTTGAAAGTTTTAATGAGTTTTTCTAGACGGTATATAAATAACGGATAATAACCTAAAATTTTTACCCTAACTAGTCTGTATCTATTACTTTACAAATTAAGCACATAAAGTCGTAATTTATCTATGACTTCCAAACTGTCTTATTGCAGACATTGGTTTGAAAAATTAGTTAAGAAAATTATAGACTTGGAGTATAGAGTACGATATATATTATCTGTAGTATCAAGAATGTCTACCATTAATAAATTAACATCACCTTTTGATAAAGGCGAAGAATGTAAATCTTAATTAAGATTTTTTAAATTGATTTTTCTAATTGTTTAAATCTTTAAAATTGTATCATTTGCTTCTTTTACATTCAAAAGTTTTTACAATTTTGATAAATGATATTTCAAAAACACTGTTATTTATAATTAATGCATAGAGTTAGTTCCCTGGAAAGTGATTTACAAGATTTAAAGTGCGTCAGACAGACAGAAATAGGCAATTAATATTTTGTTTAAATTCGTAAAGAAATAAAAATCGCTTGCTTTCAAAATAAAAATGGAGAACATATTGTAATCACCAAAAGAATTCGTGATTTTGACGTATTTAAACGTTTTAAACCTCTCTGACTTCGAAAAAAACATTTTTTTTAAATTATCTCTGTCTATTCCATGTCTTGATATTTTGCAAAATGCACCACTGACATCTTGGCGGTACTTTTTCCTTAATCATTTGCCGAATTTCTTTTAAGTAATGAAGATTCAAAACAAAATTATATCTTCCTGAACAGAAAGAATCATATTTTGAGCTTAAAAGATACTATTTACTTCTTTAAGTGACATTCAAGCTATTAAATTCAAAATATAAACTCGAAATTCATCGAGATTAATTCACTACAAAAATATGCTTTTGATATTCAAATATTCTCGAAAGCCAAGGAGATTCGTCGACTTATTCAATTCTTCAAAATTTCTTGAATATGAATTAAGACTTTTAAATTTTATCTTTAAACATTATAGAGAAAATGTATGAAGAAATGAAGTGACTATAAAAGAGAAAATTATTCAAAAGTAGTGGCATTTAGTTGTATCCTATTAGATATATTTTTTATTTTAGCGACTGCATTTTATATTTTTATTTAAATAGATTATTTCCCCCCCCCCCAACTTTTATTGAGGGCGCAAAATGCAATATTTTCAACACTTATAAAATATTCATAAATTCTATGTTCGTAAGTTGCCTATGTTCGTAAATTCCATCTATATATGCATTGACAAAAAAAACTAAGTTGACTATATTGTATATTTTGAATATGAGATTATATTCCAGGAATTTTGTCATAGATTATGCATCAATGTTTATATATTCTGACTTTTTCGTTTGAAAATTTCAAAGTTTAATAGTTAGTGATTTTTTTTCTTTCTCCTGGATGCATGGATTATTTAAGAATGTTAAAAAATGTAAAAGTCGATGCGCTATATTGCACACAAAGCTATTTTCAATACATGTTATTTATTTGCCAACAGAAATTTCTATCTTGGATATCTTTATTATTTCTTTTAATGGTTATATAATAACTAAAATATTATTTAACATTTTTAATCATAAGTTTATGCTTAATTTATGCTTATAATGAACAAGTATTAAATATTTTCTACGTTGATCAGAAATTACAAATTAACCAGGAGAGTACCAAGTTTAAATGTTTGATTCAAAATTGCAAAAACTCCTGATAATCCGAATATCTTTAGATATATCTCATTGTTTCAGTTTTCAAACTTTCAGTAAATAATTCTTTATTTTAAAAATAAACCACATTAAATTTTAAAAAATTAGTTTTTTATAAGTTTTTAACCCTAATTTTTAGCATAAATAGAACGCTGTTGCTGTTGCATCAAAATGCCATGGGTGGAAAACTCCATACAATCAAATGTTTGTGTCACGAAATTAACTACTAGTGATTAACGGCACTTTAAGGCAGCAAGTAACAATATGCTTATTTGAAAGTAGATGTAGTTAATCTCTACATAAGTGTTTTCTCTCAATAAAATGGCTAAATCGATTTTAAATATGACATTTGGATAGAACAATAAGACCCGCGGTGGCCTGAAGGTAAGATTTCAAGTTCGAAACTCGATTTCACCGAAGAACCATTGTGTGAGGGGGACTCTTACACGTTAAATCTGTCAGGCCAAACGTCCTCCCGTAGGTGTGGTGTGGAGAGTGGGATACCAGTTCAGGTGTTGCCCTCAACATCTGACAGTGGTTCAAAATGACGAGGACCGTCCCAAAATAGCCCTAGTGATGCTTTACAACGGGACATTAATATAACTAAACTAAACGATATAACAATGGTGATACGGCTACGCCTGCGTCATAGCATAGTCGTATCATGGCATAGTTGAGGTACGTGAATGTGTCCCTCTGCAAAAACGGCAAATTTGAGGCATGAAGTAGCTAAGTAAAAACGCTTGGCCCTAGTTGACGCTACTGAAAAAATAAGAGATGCTCACTCAGCTTAAATCGTTGACAGATAACTGTCAGTACGCTTGTGAAGTGCCATAAGTTGCAACACAACAGTCTGTCTTAAGATGTCTCTGCCTGGTTTGCTATGTGCATTTCTGACTAAAAATCACAATTTTTTATTATTATCCTTCGAAAACCCATTTATTTACATTTCGAAATCTGTATTTGTTTTGTTTCTACGATTAGCATATTAGAAGATACCAGCGGGTGACCGAGCTCCGCTCGGAGAAAACAGGTATCGAAGCTAACTCGAAGATTTAAATTTTCAATTGTGATTTATCAGAACAATACATGCCATAAGAAAATTTGTGAAACCATTGGTGAAAAGATAACCGGTTAAACCTCGGCTTTTCATCGTCCACCAGCGATGTCATGTCTTGATGTTCCATTGGAAATCCCCATCTGCACTGGTCTCTTCCATGTTTGCTGACCATGCACGGAGCGCTTGGGTTCATATCACCACACGGGTTATGGATCATCCATTTCGAGATCAGTTCCTTGAGTTCCGGATCATCTTCTGGAAACTTTATTAGTTCGCCATATTGGCTATAGATGGCAGCACGTTACCATTTGAAAATTTAAATAGCCATTATGGCGAACTAATAAAGTTTGAAAATATCCTATCTGTAACTCCGAACTGCTCGACCGTAGCGCTTCAAAACCGGCACCAATCGATTCCTAGTGGCCAAAAACCCCAGACCCCCAACTTTACCGGAGTTTATTAATTCTGGGGCGATTTTCGACTTGGCAACCATTCCTCGTATTATAGTATTAGATAAATATTTCTTTCAATCAGCATTAACAGGAAACGAGACGAGAATTCGCATGAAAATAACCGGAATTCAGTTTTTTTTTTTTTTTTTTTTTTTTGCTTTAATACCATTGTTATTCACTGAATAAATTCACTAACGGTACTGTTGTGAAATGTGAATGTGTGGGGCATCCTCATAAGAAAATGGTCATTCAATTGAGAGTGTTAAAAATCTATTAAAAGTTTCGGGAGTATAGGAAATCTTACAGAAAATGTCATAAATATACTATAAAACTTTTTATGTAGTTGAAATTAGATCCAGTTGGTAATTTATTGAAGATTCAAAGTGTAGCACTTGCTGCATTCGCTCATGTTTTTTTCAGTAATAAAAAGTCAATGCATGGACAAAGCACAAAGGTAAAAGATTTTTGTTGCAGCATGCAGTTTCAAAAGACAAAAAATAAAGATTCAAGTATAGAACTGCCAAAAATATTACGAATATCATTAAGTCTACTTATATTAAATTATATGACCAAATCTTCTGAAAAAAAATGCCTTTATGGGAAATCACAAAATGTTGCTGAAAGTTTGAAAATCTGTTATGGACAATTATTAACAAAAATAAGTGTGTTGAGTTGAACAATTTTCATTTAGAGACTAATATAGTGGTACTGTTATTTACTGATGTTTTTTCTGGCATAATAGTAATTTTAAATAAATTGGGTATTAATCCAGGTAATTCCCTACGTTATGCAGAAACTTCGACAACAAGCGAATTGTTGCTACCAAAAAAAAGTCTTTGACTGCTACAAAATTGTCCAGAAAAAGATAATAGGCTATTGGAAAGAAAAAAAAATTATGAAACAGGGAATAAGGAAGGAATTTGCTTACACATTGGTGAATTTTAAGTATTCAAAAAGAATTATTATTTTAGGTGTATACTAATAAAAACTTTAAATGCATTTTTTAAAGAATGTGATTTTTGTCAAAATTTTATTACGCAAAACATAGTTTCACAAAAACTTATGGATATATTTTCTTGAAATTCTGTATATATATTACATAAGTGTTATTAAGGCAAGGAATTACGAATTTAGGTCTAATATTAATAGTTTTTGACTTTTAGTACTTCATTGCCAGAAGTACTTATGATATTTACAATATTTTTGCCATAAAATTGCTCGAAGATCCATAGCTTTTTTTTTCATTTGTATATTTTCCTTAGCTTTTAGTTCTTTGCCTTCATAAGTACAATAACTATGTTGTGTAGAAAAATAATTTAAATTGGAGAACTAGAATTTAGTGTAGAGCGTTTTGAGTTTTGCACTAATTTCATCAAATTTTACCTATAATTCCTCAATTTAATTAATTAATTTAAAAAAATCTAATCAATATTATTTGGAGTCATAGTTATTAAGAAAATATACTAAAACTGATAGTTAAAAGCTTTTTTAAAAATGTTTCTCCGAACCAAGGCAGATACCTTATGATCAATATGGGTTAATCAGCATGAATATCAGATTTCGAATAGGATAGCGAAATCATTTATTTGTTTTATTTCATTCGTCTTTATCAATTAAGAAAAAATATCTGTTTAATAAATGAATATTAGTTATTTTTATTTTCTTATATAGAAAATATTCAAAATGAATGTATTGCAATCGTCCAAAAATTCAAATTTCAAACACCAACCTAAGTGGCAAAATACCTGCCTGAATAAGAAGCCCATAGTTAAAAAGTGCTTGGAGCTAGACAGATGAAATTTAGCACGTGGTACAAGCATAAAATGTAATAATTTCTCCGAACTTTTCCATGGAAAATATTCTATTCATCGGAAGTATTCTGTCTATATAAGCGTAAGTAAGCAATATATTTACAAAACGAAGATATCTTGATGAAGGAAATTTGGGACACAGTTATAACATCTAATATATAGATTCTGCATCAAGTTTTGAAATCAATCTATCAGAGTTTAAAACATGCTCCTGTCTGTACATTCGTGTGAGTATAAGAACCGTAATTTAAAAAAGCATTGACAGTGATAAATGAAATTTAGCAAATTCTTATCGACGTTAGACACATCAGTTAGGATATTGTAACTAAAATAAAACCATCAAAATTTATTCTAAATGTGAAAAATATGTTTCAGGAAAATGTATAATGGAAACATCGCTGTATAGGCAAAAAAAAAATGCAGCAGGGAATGAAATAAAAATTCTTATTATTTCTGTTTGTAATGCATAGAAATTGACAATATACTGTATTTTAATTATAATGAAGTATATTTGTTTAGTTCTTTTCTAACAATCCTATTTTATACATTCAGTCAAAAAAATAAAGTCCAGTTATTTGGCGGGCTGTGGTAAAAACAGATATGTATTAAGTTTTGGTATATTTAGTATTAAGAATAAATTTAAGTGGTAAAATAGTAAATTTTTACGAATTGAAAGGAAACAGTTGCTGAAACAGTGCGGGGCAATATTAATTGCTCAACGGCAACGGAGAGCTGGCATTGTCGTATATCTTTCATTCCTCTAAAACGCTCCACATATGAACAAAAACTAAACCGTCCTGATGCAAAACAGTCTCTTACAAAGGTTCCAATGCTCATTTTTTTCTTCATAAACTATGGTCAACTATAAAGGAGTAAAAAAAGTTATTTTACGTTAAAATTTAAGCTTTAATTAACATTAATGATTTTAATGGTACATTTTTACTAATTCTAAGGAACCGGTTGATGAAACAGCGCGAGGAAATATCAAAGGTTCAACATAAACACATAAACAAAATGCAAACCATACTGATGCAAAACAGTCTCCAAAAAAGGTTCCGGTGCTCATTGTTTTCTTTGTAAACTACGGTCAACTCTAAAGCAACAAAAAAGGTTGTCATTTGACATTAAAATTTTTGATTTTATTAACATTAATGATTTTAATAGTAATTTTTTACGAATTCAAGAGAACAAGTTGATGAGATAGCGCGGGGAAATATCAAAGGCTCTATGACAACGAATGGCTAGCACCGTCGTATATCTTCAATTCCTCTTCCACACATAAACAGAATGCAAACCGTCCTGATGCAAAACAGTCTCCAACAAAGGTTCCAATGCTCATTTTTTTCTTTTTAAACTACGGTCATTTGTAAAGGCAAAAAAGCTGTCAATTTACATTAAAATTTTAGATTTCATTAACATTTATGATTTTAATGGTAAATTTTTACAAATTCAAAGGAACCGGTTGATGAGACAGCGCGAGGAAATATCAAAGGTTCAACATAAACACATAAACAAAAAGTAAACCGTCCTGATGCAAAACAGTCTCCAACAAAGGTTCCAATGCTCATTGTTTTCTTCATAAACTACGGTCAATTATAAATTCAAAAAATGTTGTAATTTTACATTAAAAATTTAGATTATAATATAATTAAATATAATTTTTATGAATTCAAAGTAACCAGGTGATTTTATTAATATTAATTATTTGAATGGTAAATTTTTACTAATTTTCGATTCCTCTCGGACGTTCCACACATAAACAGAATGCAAACCGCCCTGATGCAAAACAGTCCGCAACAAAGATTCCAATGCTCATTTATTTCTTCGCAAAATACAGTCAATTACAAAGGCAAATAATAGTCATTTTATCGATCGCATATTTCTTTCTTAGACCTCCAAAGAATTCCACCAGCTTTAAATGTAAACAAGCCGCTGAAATTTAACAGAGCATAAAAGTAAAATTTATTGGCAGCCTTGAATAAAATGGTGTCGCGTAATGTCCTGCTGAATTTCTAGCGCCATAAATTCTCAATTTAATAGGTTATACGGGTGATGAGTTCTGGATCTCTTTTATGAACTCTAGGATGCACAAGCTTCACATTATTATTCATGTTAAATAATGAAAAAAAGAACAATTAAAATGTTGAATTTCTTTTGCATCTTGAATTATTATTGAGATGCTATTAATAATTACAATTAATTAAATACACCAGAATTAATTTTGTTAGATTATAAAAGAGGGAGGATTAAGTGAATATTTTGCCATCATTTCATAATATCATGCGACAAAAAAAATTTATAACGCTCTCGAATATTTAAATAATACCATTGAAAATAAATGAATAAATAATAATAATAAATAATAATTTAAATAATACCATTGAAAATTATGGGCCGCGGCAGCCTGATTGGTAGAGCTTCAGTCTCGTAACCAAAAGGTTGTGAGTTCTGTCCTTGTCTCGGCCAAAGACCGCCGTGTTGGCTAATGGCAGTGGGGCACGTTAAATTAACTGCGACTGCAGAGTCCTCCAAGTTCCCATAACAAATGATACCTCTGGGGGTACTGAATCATGGCTGAGTCGGTCTCTGATTTGGATCTAAATTCTGACAGGCGGATGGATGAATGAGTGTATGAATGAATTCGACCTAAAAAGGGTTGTATCGTGTGTGTTCGAGCAAAGTCGTACTTTCACCTTAAACGGTGCTCGTCAACAACGAAAGACGCTCACTTCTGCCTTCATTCGAAAGAGTTCCACTCATTTGGGTATGGTATGACCAAGTGGCATTAGGCCCTCCGCCATTTCATAATGTCATGAGACAAAAAGAAAATTTATAATGCTGTCAAATATTTAATGAATAATACCATTGCAAATTATCTTGACCCTGGTTGGCGTTACTGTAAACAAGAGACGCATCCTTGTCTTAAAATCGACAACTTCGTTGGGGAGCTTGTCCATAGCAAGTGCCAAAAGAGAAGCCTCGTAATTTTTTCAAATTGGTTAATGTCTTAAATTAATTAAGACAAATAATGGCTTCAAAAATAATAATGTTATAACACGATAACTCGAAATTTGTGATCATAGATTTCATTTTTCCTTTTTCTCCCCCCTATTTTGAAGCTATACAGGTTTCATGCTTTTTGGACTTCAATCATAGGGACAATAAAATCCTGTTCTCAAAGTTGAAAAGATTGATATTTTGATAGTTTATGATTGATGGATATTTTTAATTGAAACATTGATATTTTCAATTTTCAGTCAACATACACTGAAGTGACAAAAGTCATGGGATAGCAATATGCAAATATACAGATGGCAGTAGTATCGCAGCGAAAATGTTTAAATGCGCAGTTCGTTTTCCAGAGCTTTCATTTGTGTTCAAGTTATTCATGTGAACAGGTTTTTCGTGATTTATGGCGGCGCGATGAGAAGTAACAGACTTTGAACGTGGAATGTTAGTTGGAGCTAGACGCATGGGTCATTCCATTGCGGATATCGTTAGTGAATTCAACATTCCGAGATCCACAGTATCAAGAGTGTGCCGAGAGTATGAAATTTCAGGCATCACATCCCATTATGGACAGCGCAGGGGGTGACCATCTGCACTTAACGACCGAGATCGCCGACGTCTGTGAAGAATGGTCAATGTTAATAGACACGCAACACTTCATCAAATAACTGCAGGAATCAATGTGGGACGTACGAGGGACGTGTCCGATAGGACTGTGCGGCGAAATTTGTCTTCCTTGGGCTATGACAGCAGAAGACCGACTCGAGTGCCTTTACTGACAGCACGACATCGCCTGCAGCGACTCTCCTGGGCTCGTGAGCATATCGACTGGTCCCTAGACCAGTGGTAAACCGTGGCGTGGTCAGATGAGTCACGATTTCAGTTGTTACGAGCTGATGGTAGAGTTCGAGTGTGGCGCAGACCCCACGAAGCCATGGACCCAAACTGTCAGCAAGGCACTGTTCAAGCTGGTGGTGGCTGCATAAAGGTGAGGGCTGTTTTTACATGGCATGGACTCGGTCCTCTGGTGCAACTGAACCGATCATTGACTGGAAATGGTTATGTTCAGCTGCTTTCAGATCACTTGCAGCCATTCATGGACTTCACGTACCAACACCACGATGGGAGTTTTATGGATGACAATGCGCCGTGTCACCGGGCCAGAACTGTTCGCAATTAGTTTGAAGAACATTCCGGACAATTCCAGCGCATGATCTGGCCACCTAGATCACCCGATATGAATCCCATCTAGCATTTATGGGACATCATCGAAAGGTCCGTTCATGCCCAAACTCCTGCACCATCCACACTTTCACAATTATGGACGTCTATACAGACAGCATGGCTCAATATTCCTGCAGAGGACTTCCAACGACTTGTGGACTCCATGACACGTCGAGTTGTTGCACTTCGCCGGGCAAAAGGAGGACCGACACGATATTAACAGTCATCCCATGACTTTTGTCACTTCAGTGTATAAAAATTAAATATCTACCATTGTCACAATGACCCATCAAGTTCATTTTGATCCCATCTCCATTATAAAAATTACATTGTTTCAATTCCTTTTATAACACATTATTTATAAAAAAATATGTTTTTTTAGTATCGTTGCTTTTATTTTACAAAATCGTCCAGCTCTACATTATTCATTTCTCAATCACTATCTCGATCAATTATTTTATACTTTTCCTTCACCCATATTAGAAAACACCATATCACCCATTCACCAAGAACTGAATTTGCAATTTGTATATGTTTTTAGACTTTTAAATAAGCAGGAACCTTCAAAAATGACTCACAATTTCTCTTTAGAACTGGAACTCCAGACAGAATACAGACATTCTGGGCACACGGCTGTGTCCTTCAGCTGTTGCTCAAATGAAATAGGAGCATGATAGATAACATTTAAGTGCAAAATCGTGCTCTATAAATCTCTGAATATTTGGATCTTTTATGGTACGATTAGATGAATCAAAAATGGCGACATGTTGTCGAAACAAGGGTTATCTTATTAGATGGTAGAGATAACAAGATACATTTAAGGGTTTAAAAGAGTTGTGAACTTCTGCTGGAGCTCTGAAGCGTAGAGCATATTAAAGAATATTTTGGCATTGAACAAATTATATGCAAAAAAATAGATACGCTAAGTGGAGAATCGTGTTCTACAACTTTGATACAAAATATTACAGTATTTAATTTGAATATTGTCTTAACTTCTTATAAGGAAAAAATTGTCCATTCCCTTTTTTTTTATGTTTATGAACGAACATTTTTCTTTATAATAAAATTTATCTTTCTGTCTTTTTATATCTATCATATGCTTCATGAATATTTCTAATAACTTCAAAACTTCCTAGATTATAGATTCGAAACTTCCTAGACGTTTTTGTGTTTTCTCACAATTATAAAAATTGCAAGAAACTTTTTTTGAAACAAGTATTCTCAAACATATTTCATTTTCTTTTAGATTCACATTTCATTATAGAATAATTTTTTTAAGAAATCAACTTTTTCTCTTGCTTTAAAAAAATATACATTTTGAAACCTTTTATTTTTCTTAATAATTCACACTTCATTATGGAATAATTGTTTAAAGAAATCATCTTTTTCTCTTTCTATAAAGAAACAAGTATTTTCAAACATATTTTCTTTTCTTTAATAATTCACACTTCCTTATACAATAATTTTTTTAAGAAATTAACTTTTTATCTTGCTTTATAAAAAGTATTTCAAACCTATTTTATTTTTTTAAATAATTCACACTTCATTATAGAATTATTTTTTTGAAAAATCGCCTTTTTCTCTTGCTTTAAAAAAAAAAAGAAGTATTTTCAAACATATTTTATTTTCTTTAATAATTCACACTTCATTATAGAATAATCTTTTTAAGAAATCAACTTTTTCTCTTGCTTTAAAAAAAAACATATATTTTCAAACATTTTATTTTTCCTAATGATTCACACTTTATTGTGGAATAATTTTTTAAAGAAATCAACTTTTTCTCTTGCTCTAAAAAAACAACTATTTTCAAACATATTTTATTTTCTTTAACAATTCACACTTCATTACAGAATAATTTTTTAAAGAAATCAACTTTTTCTCATGCTTAAAAAAAAACAAAATATTTTCAAACCTATTTTGTTTTCTTTAAAAATTCACACTTCATTATAGAATATTTTTAAGGAATCAACTTTTTCTCTTGCTTTAAAGAAAAACAAATATTTTCAAACATATTTTATTTTCTTTAATAATTTATACTTTATTATAAAATAATTGAAAAAAATCTGCCTTTCCCTTTTTGTTTTAGTAATTAATTGCACCTAAATGCTTTTCCTGAACCTAAAAACAAATAAAAGGATTTTATAAAATATATTGCTTATCTGAATATGCAATGAAGGTGTTTATCTTCTCTAGCTGCATTTTTCTGATTTCGCAAAAATGCAAATCAAGTACCCTTATTGTTCAAATCCAAGATTGTAGTGTTTTTTCTTTATCTCCATTTATAAATATTGAAATAAAAGTTCTTTTCTTTGTAATTAAATTTTATTTATTTCGTACATATTATCCCATAATTTTTGATATTTTTTCAAGCATTAAAAAACATGACTGGTTTTATTCTTTTTGGAATGAAGATATTAATTTTTTTTTTCTGAATTAAGAACTATCATTGCATTTACTCGTATAATAATCTACCAGGGCTTTTTCATATTATAAATAAATAGAAAATATTATAATAATCAAAAACTTCAAAATTGAGAATTTTAAAAAATTTCCATATTTCAGCCCTCTCCGAAAAAGAAAAAAAAAACATCTTAATGAATTTTGCATGTGTATGGTTTGGTTTGGTTATATTAGCTGTCCGTTTTCCAAAGCAACATTAGGGTTATTTCGGGACGGGCCTCGCAATTTTGAAACACGATCAGATACCGAGGACAACATTTGTTCGGTGAAATTTGATATATTTAAGCTATTGCGTTTTTGAACAATCACATTTATTTATTTCTGAAAGTACAAACAACAAATAATCAATCTCTAGTTGGACTTGACTGAAACTTTGAAAAGTGCGTGCACTATAGATGCTAAATCTTATTTACTTCATTCTCTCCGCTTTGCAATTATTGTCGAACAACTGAGCAGATGGAATTCCTCTGAGCAGAATTTACTCAAAATTTGATAGAAACAGCCAAATTTGTTGTAAAAATCATGTATCAAATTTTAACCGTTAACTCAAATTCTTTTTGTGTTATCTTGGTCATTGACTGGGGTGGAGAGGGGGGGGGGGTGCCAGCTCAAATATCGTCCTCTCATCTGATCGTGGTTCAAAATGACAAGGTTTTTCCCAAAATAGCCCTAGTGTTGCTTTACAACGGGACGTTAATATAACTAAACTAAACTAAACTTTGCCTTTGGTAGAGAAACGGGACATTTTCCAAAAACTTGTCTTTTGAACTCAAGCAGATCTAAACCATATAGATTCATCAGTCTCAAAATTGAATTTGTTTTGACGATTACTATACCTTTATCATCACTTGCTATGTTGTATTTTTATGTATTTAGTCATTTTTCTGTATCTTTCAGATTCATTTTTGTGTACTTTTTTTTTGTTGTTAATAAAGTCCACCTACATCTATACCAAACCGGAAAGGGTCCCCATGAGCTCTAGAAACGGAGGTGTGGTGTGGTGTTAAATGTTAAATGTTAAAGATTACTATACCTTAGTATACAAGAAAGCAAAAATATCTTTTTTCAGTCCCCAAAAAAAAAAGATCTAAAACGTAAAGATTCATCAAAATCTTAAGTCAGAGAATTATGAAAAATATCCTATATTTCATATAGGAAAAATAAAAATCAATCTCATATCTGAGTAGGGTCATTAAAAGTTTTGTTGGATTGATTTAGATTTTAAAAAAACTGTGTTCTTGAATTATCTACGCATTGGGGATATGATAATAGTTTAGGAACTGAGAATGTGGATTTGATATTTTTTATAACCACCTTCCAATCAAAATTTAATATAATAATCCCTAAATTTTATAATCTTTTCCTTTTTACCTGTTTGAAGCAATTTGTCAACTCATCTATTTCATTACCTATTATTAGATAGTGCCGGCCTTCTGGTATATGTATAGCACATCTTCCCCGTGATATGGGCGTCATGGGTTCGAGTCCCGGGTTCAGACATGGTTGTTCTGAATTCTATCTAAGAGATGTGTGAATGTGTCCCCTATAAAAAGGAATTGTGGAAGCAAATGTGACGCATGAGGTAGCTAAGCCGTACTCTTGGCCTTAGCTGGCGTTACTGAAAAAACAAGAGGCACTCATTCGACTTAAATCGCTGACAGATAACTGTCAGCGAGCTTGTTAAGTGCCATTATCCACAACAACAACTAATAGATAGCGTCTGAAACTTTGCAATAATTTGAAATGCGATGCTAAATTGTGTATTGATTAATCATTTAATACATCTTTTAATTCCGTACGAATGCCTTAACTAGATTTAGATTCAATCGTGGGCTGATCTAAATCTAATTTACCGGGCTCTAATTTAATAATCCACCATTAATCTAATCCAGAGAGCGTTCTCAGTCTAATTTAGATTAATCGCAGGGGTTGCTAGGACTAATTTCTGTTGAAATTAGATTCAAAAATGCTACACATCGATCGTAATAAGTTGGAACTTGTTTTGTTCCCTGGCAAAGAATGAAATTACAGACTAGGTCATGTTTGGTAAATTTAACATGAATGTTCGAAAAGACTCCGTCGATTTCAGAATTAAACTGCGAATAACTCAATCAAGTTTATTCAGTAGTATACTATAATAGGTCTATTGTTCAAATAAGAAATGGGAAAAGTTTAATTATATTAGCGTCCCGTTTTAAAGCTACATTAGGGCTCTAAATGAGGGAAGTAATCGAATTAATAAAGGATGGCTATATATAATAAAGCTCAAATGGATCTTAAAATGCGAAAGTATTGCATTTAAAAAAATTATTCAATTCCTACTTAGGTCAAGAAAGAACAATTATATTTTAGTCACTTTTTATTTAATAATTATCAAAGAATTATCGATTTTCGCAAGAATTCAGCTCGCATTCTTCAACTTCAAGTGAAAAATACTGAAATCCTGGCATTTAACCGATTAAGCTACTGCCTGCTGATTTGTTTTCATTACAAACTACCAGCCGGAACTCTCTATTTAAAGTATTAAAAATCAATCGCATTTAATGAATGAATTAATATTTGAAAAATTGTATTAGCATCAAGTGTTATCCACTACAGGTTTTAAAAAATATATTTGAGCTTGAGAGAGAGAGAGGAAAGGTGAACTAATAGTAGGAATTGAAAAAATTATTAAAAAAATGTAATGTAATCAAATAAATACGATTTTTTTCTCAATCAAATCTTATTCGAACAATAGAGCTTTTTAGCACAGACGATAGAAGGCCATTTAGAATGATAGATCACTTCAATTTAGAATGCAGACTTTAACAAAGCAAAAGATTTAAACTACCATTTAACTAGGAGAATCAACCAATAAAAAATTTATCGAAGCCTGTGATCATCATCTAGTAGTTAAAGAAATAATTTCAACCTTTTTCTCCTTGATAAATAACTTTTCATCATTCCAATCTATGAAAAAGACTATTTGCCTTCAATATACAGGTTGATTCAAAACTAATCATTCAAATTTCATGGGGAGGTAGAGAAATACTTCAGGAAACCGATTTCACATAGTAAAGTATGTGAGCAAACTTCATCTGTATGGACAAAAGAAGCAAGTGAACTAATCACACGGAAACCGTACATTTAAATGATCACGACTGCGATTTTTATTTCAACAAGGTAAAGTACAAGTTGATGTAAATGTCCAACATTGCAATCATTTACAGGAAGTAGGATTCACAGGGCCAATGCATTGACCGCCGAATATTATATTGCTTCGACAGCAAAATATAATGAGTTAAATAGATGGAATTCGGTATATGATCATAACATCAAATTACTGATTTCTACCAAATTTTGAAAACAGTATACCAGCCTAATGGTTTTTTTTCTAATTCTCCATTCTATTTGGACATAATAAATCAACAACGAAACGAAATAGATTAAATTTAATTCTTCGCTTTATCATCAGGATTACAGATCTGTGTCAGATTTTGAGCCAAATTCATCAAAGAGCTGGTAGAATATTTTGTGTATCCAATCAAAAGTATGTGAATACTAGAACTCAAAACCGCAATATATTAGATAAATGCAAATTAAGTATGCGATCCTGTCAGTAAAATTACAGATAAATGTTAAATTATGACTCCAGTCGTATAAGAAGTTTTGGTTATATTGCCATATAAAGCAAGTTTACCATGAGCTCAGTGACCGAATGGTCACAGCACACGATCCAAAGCCGGGTTCGAGACATGCCATGGCTGTTATATCCAAGGCTTGGATTTTTAGATTGTTTCCTTAGTTATTGTTTCCTTATGTTCTCTAGATTCTGCATCTTTCTTTGTGAGGTCAATTAGTTGTGTCTCGAACATTCTGTTCGTGTAGAAAAGCTGATACCAACTCGTCGTGGGCAACTTCTCGACCTTGTAAAGTTGCAAGTCGCTCCTTTCCTTCAATAAACTTGTTTGTTAGTTTAAAGCTGACGGTGTGTTTATTTAAATCTTCGTGGAAATATTAGCATCCAGTTTTAAATTAACATTAAGACTATTTTAGGACGAACCTTGTAATTTTGATTTTACAGTCAAATAACGAAGACGAACCTTGCATTGGTACACACACACACCGCACCACACCACTTGGAAGACCTTTGGCCCCGACAGATGTAGCGTGCACAAGACTCGCTTACACGGTCGTTCTTCGTTGAAATCTGGTCTCGAGCCTAAAACCTTTCCACCAGGCTACTGCAGGCCCATTTCAGGTTAAGAAATACATGCTTAAAACACGAATTGTTTTCTTTATTTTAACACAAAGAACATACAAGAAAGTCGAAAGCAATAATTCCACTGTCTTTTTTCCCTAATTTTAAATTCTTAAACGTTAAAGAACTGAATCTTCTTCTAAAATTGTTTCCATCTCCTGAGGCGCCGCTATATTCAAATACATGTGAAGAATCTGTCTCATGTATTTATTTTGTCGATATTTGTAATAGGCCTGGTTTTAATCATCTGGACAGAATAATATTACGCCGGCGGTAAGATTTGAAAAAAGTTGAGAATGTAATGGTATTGCATGTGAATGAAATGTACATAGTATAATTTATGTATATGGTGACATTTTACTTTCATTAATGCAGTAAGAGACCTTTAATAAGCTTGCATTATGAGACGGCTTGCTTGAGGTATCAGCAAACACTGTTTTATGGAACTACTTAACAAAAAGACATTTTATAACAGGTTTTAGAAGTCATAAAATATTAAAAACACTTGCTCCGATTTATAAAACCTTTAATCCTGTTTATAGCTTTATGACAAATCCATATGTAATATTCTTTTTACGTTTTAGATTAACTTTATACTGAGAGCCAACAAATGGAGAAAAAAAGTGAGATTTTTTTTTAAGTGATTCAGTTTAGACTACTCAAATCTGAAAACTAGTTTTTCCCATCAGAATGCAAACGATATTTAAAAAATATATAAACTAATTCTTGAAAATGTTTAAAACTTTTTTTTTTTTTTGCTGAAATTAAAATACTTGTAATGCAAAAACGTAACAAGTTTTTGAAATAATAGTTATTACACTTTATGGATTATTTCATTTGTCATTCATCTACAGATCATTTTAATCATTTGAATGAATATGAATATAAAAGTGTTTGAATAAATAAATATGCATAATTTTTTTGCTGCTGCTGCTGATATTTATAGTAAATGAGTTTTTTTCCCTTTGTTAGCTTTGTATTTATTTATTACAATTCACAACTTTCAAGACTCTTATTATCATGATAATAATTAAAATTTATCTGTTTAAGAGATTTGCTTTGGTTCCTTTCCTCGGCCAGATCTAGACATTTGGCACTGGAACCCAGAAAGTCTATTTACTTCAATTAGGATAAAGTTAATATATTTTCTACACCTTGACTATGGAATTTTAAAATATGAGATTACCAAAAGGCATACTAGAAAAAGAAAATATAAGAAGGTGTTGGACAAAATGCAGAAAATTTATAAATAAATAAAAAGAATATAACAATTTGAGAACGGTGAAATAATTAACTGCTCAAAAAATTTATAATTAATATTTAAGGAAGTATAAAATAAGAATTTTGCTGGTAGCCTGGTTGGTAGAGCATCAGTCTTGCAACCGAAAGGTAGCGAGTTCTGTCCTCGTCTCTGCCAAAGAAAGCCGTGTTGGCTAATGGCAGTTGGGGCACGTTAAATTAATTGTGACTGCAAAGTCCTGCAAATTCCCATATCTCTGAGCGTACTGAATCAGGGATGAGTCGGTCTCTGATTCGGATGTCAATTCTGACTTGAGGATGAAGGAATGAGTTTGACCGCCCCCCCAAAAAGGTTGTGTTCGAGCAAAGTCGTCCTTTTACGTGAACGGTGCTCGTTAATAACGAAAGGTGCACACTTCTGCCTTGATTCGAAAAAGCTACTCTCATTCGGACTTGATATGATCAAGTGGCATTAGACCCACCACAACCCCGAGAATTTTACTACTTTTTTCTCTCAGAAGTATCGTACTCTCCCAAGTATCCGGCTCGCGACTATCCGACTTGGTCTCCTTTTGTCCTAATCAAATGAGAAAAACATTTATGCATTCAAATCTGTGTTTATGTTTTCTGTATTTAAACTAGGGATTGCAAAATTTCTGTTAAAAGACGAACAATTTATGTCCTTTAACTTACTTTTTCACAAATAAATTATTGAAACATGTAGTGCAGTATATATAAATATATAAACTAACTGTACAGAGTGTTCTATTTTAACTCAATACGTTACTGACAACTTCTTCTATGATTCATTAGGCCACATTCGCATTCTATGAGGATTGAGATAAATGGAGGGCTTTGGTCTCAATAAGAACATAGAAAATGTGTATTCCAACAGTGAGTGTCAGTGCAAAAACTTTATTTTCTGGTATTGGTGGGCAAAAAAATGAGTTCATCGAATTCCGGAATATCTGACTTTTTTATTATCTAGTCTCCCCTTCAGCTACATTAGGTTGTATATGCTGGAATGTACTGCATTCTCTAATTTGACTTACATGAAAATTTGGTGATATCTTAATAAGCTAGAAACTGCCACTAGACACTAGCTATCGCTTTTGTCGAATGGTTAATTTACACGACTTCAAACTCAAACATCACAGGTTCGATCCTTGGCGGAATTCAACCTCCACATTGGCACGATTCCAGCTAACATTATCGCCACAAAAGTAGAAATATTTTTGTCATTCTGCTAGCGAAATTAGGGGGTATTTTCTTTGTTATAGAAAAAGCTGCAAAATGTCTTTCTTTACAGTTATCTAATAAATAGTTCAAATATTAACTTTTCGTTGATAAACACAAGAACTAAATAACCAGTGACATTTAATTTTAATTTTTATCCCCTTTCTTTTAATATAAATGAATAAGTTGGAATGGGTCCGGCCACTCCAGAAAATGTGATTATTTTACACATAAAGAATAGGGGAAAACTTAAAATTAATTAATTTATTAGATTTTTAAACGTAATTAACATTTTTAATTATTGGTTATATTTACAAGTAAATATATAAGGTTATTTATAAGTAAGATTCCAAACAATTCCATATTCTTTTATTTAAAGTATGTGACTATTTATGGATAATTTTTTTTAAAAAAGGGGGTTGAATTTTTTAACTTATGCTTAAATTAGATTAAAAACGAATCTGTCAAATAATAATAGATCAGCTAATAGCCAAAATGCTTTTAGTGCTTTGAAAAGTTGTTTTGCCAGTAAGAAGGTATAAAACAGAAAAATTCTAGTTTAGAAGGTTATAAAATTATTTGTTCAAAATCTTGCAAACTATTTAAGAAATATATTACTTAAGAAATGAAATAAATCAATAAATTAACGAATTAAATCAGCAATTAAATCAATGAATTAACTAAACGTTTTATGTTTAATTACTGGGTTTTGATTGGTTGATATCATAGAATTTTTTTTATTTTCACTTTATGAAACAATTAATTGATTTCAAAATTGTTTTAAATTAATAGATTGCTGCTTTTGTAGTCCTGACATTGTAGAACAATATTAAGAAATAACTGTACCAATTTGTTTAAAAAAATTAATTAATTGGAATTTGGGAGATTTCTGACAAAATAATTTCATCAAAATTTAAAATTAGAGCAAAGAGATATAGTTATTGAGAGATGCATAGCAACTTTAAAAGGTAAATAAAGTGAAAGCATTCATGAATGTATTCCCCATAGAATGAACTCAGAAGCAAAATTTAAGTTATCCGACAGGGTTCGAATTTTTATTTATTTATTTTTTGAGAAATTGGATTTTTTAGAAACTTTTAAAAGTATGGTTTTTAGATGTATTGTCAATTATAATACAAAATACTATAAATACAACAAAATTATTTGAAAATATAATATGTTTTCAGAAATAAGAAAATTTGTTGTAAATTTTAATGAAATTGAACCAAAAATGGCTAAAATTGTACACAAAATTGTATTGCAGCAATCCCATTTTTTTGCACAAGAGTTATAGAATATAATGGTGTATGAAATGAACCAAAATCTAAGAAAAATGTTGAGATGCAAAGAAGTTCAGGAAAAAATATACATATACTGTGAAACCTCGTTACAACAATATTTTAGGGACCAAATAAATATATTGTTGTAGAGAGGCATATTGTTATATCGAGGGCCCACATATTTTGAGCATTTAATAAGAGTTTTTTTATTTTATTATTATTAGTTTAAGGTGCATAACATGCTACTTTTAAGTCTATATTTAGAAGAAATTAATTTGTAAAATACTAATAATAGTGGCTTAAATACTAAAAAAATAAATAAATAAGATAAACTCAGAAAATAAGCTCAGAAATATTCACATACCTGAAAACACTTTTTATTGAAAATAATCCAGTATTTTTGTTTGTTTATTCCTTTTTTTAACTGTTAAGTTCACCAATACTGTATGCATTGAGTCTAGTGCACGAAAATGTTCTTCATTTGTCGACGGAAGGCTTGAAAAAAATGTCCGCAGGGAATTCACAGATTGAAGAGCTTCCTGGGATGACAATAAGGACTGCGATGGACCTGTATTATCATCATCATCTTCATAATAAGTTGTCGATTATGAAACTTGCTTGACCGGTTTTTGAGGGTAGAAACGGAAAATTGCTGGCGACATTTCACCGTGTGATAAGGCCTTTAGGGAACAATATCGCGTGAAAGAAAGAAAAGTTTAAACCAAATGTTTCACGTGGAACTCAAAATCGTTAAAGACTATAAAAAAACCTTTGAACTCACTTTTCAGTACGTCACTTAACAACACCCCGCCTCCATCTCCCCCTGTTCCTCTAACAAAGGGCACTTGTTCTGTGACAAGGTGACCAGACAGGTCTAGATGTCCTTAAACCTTATCAGAATGCCAAAGCTTACTGGTAAATGAGACTAGGCATACATTTACACTTCACCCCCCTCACCCACTCCAATTCCCAAAAGGGTGGTCTTCATCTGTTTTGAAATCTGAACAATAGCTATTTATTCAGGGATAAGTTGAATATCCACGATGAGTCTTAATAGACGGAAAAAATGACAAAATAAAACGAAAAAAAAAAGCATTTGAAAATCCAAATATTATTATAAAGGGAGAAAATGATACTGAAATTTAGATTGAAAAAATCATTTTACAGAGGTTTATTGTTCTAGAGAATATCGCAATATTGAGGGGAGATGAACATTAGTTTATATGCAAAATCATCGGGACCACAAAACATTATTGTAGTAGAGGGAGTTATTGTTGTATCGGGTATCGTTGTAGCGAGAGTTTACTGTATATGCCTTTTTTCCATTAGTTTATAACGTAATTTTTCTAAAAACACTTATGAATGAAAAAGTATTTCTCCAACCATAAAACTTCCGGTTTATTTCATTGCCCATATTATTTAAAACACGATCTGAAATTTTTTTCTGAACACCTAAATTAGTTTTTGAGATATCATGCTAGCGGTGGAGAGTTTTTATGAAACTTAAAAGTTTTGAGAAAATTGAAATTTTCCTAGAAAAGATAAACTGTTTTGGAAAGAGGAAAGTCTGAACTACAAGAAATAACAATGAAAAAAAATTCACCAATGTGATCGATTATCAGTGTTTTTAATGTAGTCGGATACCATAAAAGATTTTTACAAAGAAAAGCGTTTAGAGGCTTAAAAGATTGAATGAAAAAAATTCAATATTTTTACCAAAAATCAATTTTTAATGCAACCGCTGACCTTAAATTCGACATAAAATGTAGGAAATGTTGTAACCCTAGGTAGAAAAAAAAAACTCTGCAATATTTTGGCTAATACAAAATTCCCTGTTTTCGCTTTCCTTTTTTTTATATATATATTTAATCGTTTGAAGTTAAGAATGTTCTAACGGATACTGTGTGTGTGTGTGTGTGTGTGTGTGTGTGTGTGTGTGTGTGTGTG
>JAPMOQ010021343.1:1477549-1501210 GCA_026543055.1 Argiope trifasciata | reverse complement strand
TTTCATTGAAAGATTATGAAATTTATGCAATCTCTAATTATGTTATTTTTGAGTATTTGTTACTTTCACGAGAACCAGGAAGCAAAGTTATTTCTTTTCACATAAACCGGAACGATTAAAAATTTCTTTACATGGAAAAAAAATAATAATCTAGAGAATAATTTTTATAAATTTTGTTGTCTTTTATTTTATGTAGTATGCAAGCTCATTAAGATGACATGCAACTTATTTAGAACATAAACTTTTGTCTAAAGCTATAATCACAAGTTTCGTACAAACCCTTATTTTTAATTATGGAAACATTGTTTGCAAAAGCCTTTAATTTTCGCTCAGTTTGTTACCATTTTATTTCAAACCATTTTAATTTTTAAAAATCTTATAAATTTAGCGCTCCCAGACAATTGCATAAGCGTATGTTGTCTGCCTAATCCTTCTCAATTACGCCATAATTGTATGACTTTTAAAATTTTGAAGCTAAACAATATTTTCTAGGAGAAACTATTAAAGGATGAACTTTTGTTTTGCTATTGAATGAATCAATTGAAATGTTTAGTTAGCATTTATCACAGCGAACCAGTTGGTCGGAGGTTAGTATCAAATAAATTTGAGATGATCGACCATTTTATAAATATAGCTTCCAAACAATGACTAAAACCGCATCATATTTCTTGAAAAGATATCTACTGCGCAGATCTGTTTTCTCAGGACACGGTGACTTTCTTTATGAGTGTCGGGTCTACTTTTCATCTGATGCAGCAACTGGAATTTAATTTTGCACTTTAAACCTTTTATATTTTAAATGACCATCATCATTCTTGTTGCAATGTCAGAATTTAACTAATTTCTTTAACATATTAAATATTAAATTGGCTATACAATGAAGAGTTTTTTTTTCGCTATTTTTATAATGATTCTTCTTCAGCTATATTGAGATATTTTTAATCACGATGATCTGCTGGTAGTCAGCTTTATTATTCATTTGACTTATGGCAACAGCTCTTCACAACTGTCAATAACAAACAGACGCTTTTATTTTGGCATCATGGGGTTTGAAAACACATAAATTCTTGGATTGGTAATTGTGAAAAGATGAATATTCGTTATACATCATAGGAAATACCGTAAGTGGTTTTATATGAAATAAAATTTTTAATGTTAATGCATACAATTTTGTTTAAAATATAGCTGATTGAAATATCCTAGTCAGTTTTGTTATTTAGCTTCTAACAAAATCTTTTCTTTTCAAATAAAAATAAAGCAAATGCTGAAATATTCAAATTTTTTCACGTCATATTTTAAAGAAATGATTAAATTCCTATTTTAGAGAGTATAAACGATGTGTGTGAGGACATTTGTTTTATTTCTAATTATATAGGTCTATCTATTTTCTTCTTTATTTGAAAATGAAATATATAACGATGTTTTTAATTTTTTTAAAATTTGAATTTCAAAATACTTATATTGAAAAGCCAATGATTCAAAAAATGCTGCTCTGTTCTGAAATTATATGTTTGTTAAGTATCGAATATGCTGTGATGTGGATTAAAGACATTTATTTTTAATTTGTACATGGCAAACTGACTTAGAAGTTACTCATTAAATTTTCAGTTTATTCTTGATTACGTATTTGTAATAAAGCCAAGTAATTTGTAATAAAGCAAATACTAAACTTACCATTGGTTTTTAATGTAATTGATTAAATATATTTAAAATATGTATGGAAAAAAATCTTTATTATCTTCTTGTATAAGTTTTTGGTAATTGGTAACTCAAAAATTCAAATTGATGTGAATAATAAAATTATTACTGAAACCATAATTTTAGGAAAATAATGCTTTGAAATATCTGTATTCTATCTTTTCATTTAGAAATTCACTACATTTTATGTAAATTTTAAAGTATTTTTGAATAAAAAATGATAAATGTGTTTGTAAAATCTTGATGTGTTCTAATTCAATATATGTGTATGTATTGAATTAGAATTTATCTATATCTTTCTGTCTGTCTGTCTCTATATATAAGGTTTTAAAAAATGGTTTTCAGGCTTAGAGTCTTAAAAGACACTGCAGTTACTTATTTAAAAAAAAAAAAAAGCACAACTCTATGTATTATAAACTTGAATGATTAAAGAGGAAGCATTTATTATGACAGTTGGAAAAAACTGCAGCATAGTTTTGACAAAGAAAACAAAGTATGTGTGTGTGTGACATTTTGACCTAAAAGGGAATTTTCTATTTTGAAAGTGATGTTGCGACTGAAATGGCAGAATTACTCAGGCAGTAATGAAAGAAAAGTAACCTTTATTACATTCTAAGAGTAAGAAGGAAACTATTACAATTCAGAAATTTATAGTGTTTTTTAAGGTTGAGTTAAACAGGGCATGAAAATTAATTTTATTCTTGATTTAAAATGAAGTTATTGTATTTAGATAATGCAATATAATTAAAAGTTTGAGTTAAAATGTTTAGTTAGAAATTTGAAATATTAACAGATAATTTTAAATTTAGAATGCTACTTGTATTTATTCTTCAGTAACCTTCCCATAAGTTTTCTCTCTTTTTCAGTATTGTCAATCTATAAACAAAAGGCTTATTAATATGAATAATATTTTGTTGATTATCTTAATGTAATTTAAAAGAAGATATCAAACTTTTTTTGATAATCTTATAAATAAAAATTACCTCAATTATAAATGATTTAGAAATTGAGATGTATTATTGAAAATTATTAGACAATGTATGGGTTTTTCCATCTGTTGTATTGTTTTCATAAACAATGTATATATAAATCAATACCATTTATTTATAGATCAGATACGTTATAAATTTATTTTTAAATCATATAATTTTGAAAATATTAAAAATTGATAGCAAATTCTGCTACTGCCAGCATACATATGAAATTTTTTGTAAAATGTAACTATTAGCAAAAAATTTATAATTTGCAAAGTTAACTCGGTTGATAAAAACTTTATTTTATTGTGTAAAATTTCTTTATTTGTTGTTATAAAATTGACAGATGGAAAGGTGTCCTATGTTTTATGATTTTGGGGGAAACAATTTATATTTGTAATTTTTACTACTTAGTATGTTATAGCATTTCCAATTTTTCATTCTGTGTAATCAATAATTAAAAAAAAAGTTTTTCTTTTTTTTAAATTTTGGAAGAATAAAGTTATTGCAGTTCTTAAATTGTCTGTCTGAATACTTATTTTTAAGATAATATTTAAAACAAAATATCTTTAAATTAGGTTCCTGAATTTGAAAGGATTGACTTTTTTTCTGCTGGAAGTGCAGTGGGAAGTTTTATCAATGAATTGATTTTTTTTTCTTTTGCTCTTAGGAATCATTAGCAATGGAGTGTGAAGTGCCTCGTAGACCACATACTGTTGGAGCATTGCCAAAAGTATGGACACAATCCCCATTAATCATGAATCTTTTAGAAGAAATTGAAAATGAGGCTAAAGGACCTATTTCCAGACCTAGTAGGTTAAATTCATACATAATATTGGAAATAAAGCAAAATTTTCTTTGATATTATTTTCTGTAGAGAAATTAAGTAAAAGTTGTGGATATATTACACATTAGAATATAAATAAACACATTTTATATATCATCTTATATGATTTAAATCTACACCATATTTGAAAATATTAATTTAATTATGTGTACTATAGCTATGAAAATGTGAATTCTTTTCTTGGTATTTTAATAAATTTACATTGAAGTGAATGATTTAATTTAAATGGATACATGTCCCATGTTTACTGATTTACATTCTGGATGCTTCTTTAAATTTAAATAAAACAAATGTCTTCATTTTCTATATCATTAGCATTTATAGACCTTTTAAACTTGAAATAAGATCTGAATAAGTTTTTGAAAAAATATAATTCTTTTAAAAAAAGAAATTTTAAATTTTCTGTCTAATGTAATATGATGAAAATATCCTAGAATCACCACAAAAGAACTATATGAAAGAAAATCTGAAAAGATTGAAAGAAATCCAAGCTCAAGCAAAGAAAAAGCTTGCAGAAAAGCAACCTTTGAAGCCTCTTAGAGTTCCCAACCATTATCGCGAAGTACAGTCCAAAATACTAATGAAACCTGGTCAATCAAATGTGAGTTTTGTCTGTTTTTTTTAATCAATAAATTATTTGTTTATTCATTTTAATTAATATTTCCTTATACATAATTTTATTTTTGTACTAATCAGATTTTGTAGTAATTGTTTTCATATTTAGTGCTATTTTTAGAATATAACTTAAAACTGTCAGATGGTAGGTGAGAAAGTCTTAAAGCAACAAAAAAAGATTGAAAATGGAGACTGCCTTTCTCTTTATTGGAATGTCAGGCTTCCATTTCTCTTGACTATTTATGATAAATTATGCAGACATCTTTAAATATTATTGTGAAGAATTATCAATTTTTTTAAAACAATTAACCACATTTTTTGCACAAGAAAATTTGGATAAGAGAATTTTTCAGTTCTAATTAATGAGAATTAAATAAAATTTATATTTCTAATGAATGAAAAGATGGATTAAATATCTAAAGGACAATTTAAGACATTTTATTCAAAATCAAGATATTTTATGCATGCATTTTCAGTATCAAAAGTTATTAAAAGATTGTTAAAAGTTATTAAAAGAAATTTCTTAGATAATTTTAGGTATTTGGTCATTTTATTGTTTGTTTGTTTTCTGGCTTGTAAACTTCTAAATATATATATATTTTAAATTCCAATATAGTAAAATTTCTCTGTGTTAGAACTAATTCATTGATTTTAAATTAATGCTTCTGTTTTTTTTAACAAGATCTATTGAAATTTAGTAATTTGCTAATCATAATTCATTGAAATCAGCAAGTGCTGTTAATTTTTATTTCAATCGAAAATAATTGCTTTATGTTGTATACTTAAGCATTTTCTTTAAAATTATTTATGCAAAGTAAAAACAACAAATATTCTTTTATTGTTTTATCGCTTTTTAAATTATAATTTATTAAAAACTGTGCATAACAAGAATATTTCCATTTAAAATAATTCAAATGAAATTTGAAGTTTTAAGTAAAACTGTTCTGAAACAACACATTTATAAAAATAATTAATTGAAAATATACAGTTTTACTGCATACAATTTTTTTCGCACTTCTGTTCTGCTAATTCACTTTTCATTATTTTAACACCCTCTTAAACAGTTTTTCCACATTCTTACAAGATAATTGATTGAATCAAAGCCATTGTGCCCTTTTGTCACAAAAACACACACATCATGCAATTTTAAATCTTTCCATAATGAAAATATATTTATGTAAAGTAAAATAAAATGCCAAAATGGAATATTATTTGATATTAGACTAATATTTTTAATAAATGTAGGTCCTTCATATATTTTTTAAACTTAATTAAGAAAATGTGTGGCGAGTGGTATTTGTGATGTTGCGCCAATGTGGAGATTGAATTCCACTAAGAATCAAGCTCATGCCCTTACGATTTGCTGCCACATAACATATCCACTTGACAAAAGTGATCACCCATGTTTAGTAGCTGTTACTAGCTTATTAAGATACCACTACAAATGTTCTCAAATATTTTTGACCAGTAATATTTAAAATATCTCAAGATAAAAAAAAACAATGATGCAATTGCAAAATTTATTATTCATCTCTGCTTGGAACCATAATCCAGGAAACTTAGATGCAACAGAAAATTATTGAATAAAAGACCCCACGCTTTTTATTTTTAATCAAACTGCTGTTTTTCTTGGCATGATTGAAATTTTAATATTTCAATGTGTTATTTTTAATTATTTTGTTAATCAGGAAAAAAGAGCAGATGAAAATTTATACAATAATCCTCCTAAAACTGCTGGTCCTCATCGAAGTCAGCCTCCTCTTTCTCCTTGTTTGAGACCAAAGTCTGAGAGGTTAAGTGTTCCACAACAGTATAGGTCCCTTCCTGATTTAAACCAATCTGAAGATAATGGCCAGGTATAAGAATTTTGATGTTATTTAAGTATTTTTCATTTTATTTTGATGTTTAGTATTTTAATTTTTAGAAAATTAACAAAAATTCATAATTGCAGATGGACTAAAGTTGTTAATAAGTATAAATATATACTGAATGCTAATAATTCTAGCAATTGATTGAGATTAAAAATGTATATTTATTTCATGATGTTATTACAAAATATATGGATGGAATGGCATATTTAATTTCTTTTTTTCTAGAATGCATTGTTTTTAAGAAAGCCCATGATTTAATTTATAAAAATTGTTGATTTTAACTTATGATTGATTTATAAATAGCTGTTAATGGCTATATGTTACATTTTTTTTAAAAATATCAAATGGTTTAGAACTACTCTTGAATACATGAGCTTATATATCCACGGGAGGTAGAGGGATCTAACTGATAAATGTAAAATTTTTTTAGAAGAATGAAGCTAAAGTTAATGAGCTAAAAAAAAGGATGGGGTATTTTTATTTTTAAATAGTAGATCCCAAACTTTTTGCTCCCAGTAAAGGATTTTTCATGCAAATAACTCAAATTTCATACTTTGATAAACATGAAAAATATTACCTGTGGAAGGATTTTGATTTTCATATAATTTTTTTACGCATCTTGATTACATGTTTCTTATGCTTAATAATATGTGCTTCCTATATTATAAACATATTATTGAATCTATTGAAGCTTTCTTAATTTATTCCTTTTATTTTTTAGTTATACAAAACATTTTCTCCTTTTTTTTCTTTGTTATAAAAAACAACTTATGCATTAAATTTTTTAAAATTAGATATATTTAATTTGCTCTAATTAGTTAGCAAAATGGTAAACTTAAGTTTCAAGTTTTGTGCATTTTCAATTTTTTTTCGTCGTTGAAAAATTTGTTCTACATTTAATCAGTATTGGATTATAATCTTGTATGCTCTTATAATAATGAATAAGTTATATTATATTACCTATTAAATTATTTCTTGTTCATTTCTTATTAATTTATTTTTCAGAATTTAGAAATTATGAATAAAGAAATGAAAACTCCTACAAGCGATATTATATCTGAAAAAAATTCTCACAGTTTAGCTGGTTCAAAAAGAAAACCAGAAATGCCTCATCGTTTAGGGCAAATTCCTAACTAGTAAGTTGGTCAATCAAAATGTATAATTTTTTGCAGTTTAATATGTTGTTTAAGTCTCCCTAATAAACTTCTTTTAAAATGCATAATGTTCATAATAATATATATTTCATTCCTAGCTTAACTGAAAGGAAGAAGCAGTGGGAATTGGAAAGAGAAAGACAACTCAAACTTAGGGAAGAAGCAAGTATTCCCAAAGGCTATACGTTGCTTCCTGATGAGGAGAGAATTGAAACATTAGAACTATTGAAAAAAAGTGAGCATCAATTTTGATTTTTTTGATCAATTTGATCAATTTTGAACAACTGCAAATTAAAATTTTAGTAAGATCATTTGTTCTGTATTAATAAATTTGTTGTCAGTGGTGATGTTGCGATTATAAGATTTAGAGTATTAGCAGAGTTTGCTACATTATATTTCAGATTTCTCCAATTAATAAATTTGATTCAATCATGCTATGAATTTTGTGTGTGTGGTTGAGAGTCTTGAAATAAGACATTAAAAGTGTTAAAAATCTTTATTAAAATATTTCCTTAATTTTCTTTATACATAAATACTAGCCGCCTTTGGCGACCAGCTGGTTTGCCATGAGTAATGTGTTCTAAAATTTTCAATTAAATCACATATTCATTAGCCAAAATTTAAGAAATAGTTAAAGTTAATAGATTCAGTTATTAGTAGTTAAAGAGTCGGTAACTTTATTCGGAAATTTTTTTTGAGTTTAATACTCTAATAATTTATCGATTATGCTTCCAAAATATTAAAAATGTTTTTTTTTCGGTGATATTGCCAAAATGTTAAATATGTTTTTTTAAAGAAAGCGAGAAGGGGAAAAAAAGTATTAAATTAATGATACAGATATTGCAAACGATTACATAAATATGCCATTAAGTCGGGACTTCAATGCATATCCTGTCTAAATTCAATCAGGTTTACTACAAATAAAGATGATTTATGGAATTAATGATATAGATATTGCAAACGATCATAGAAAACTTTGCTTTGCATTTATTTTTTTAGGAAATATCACATTTTTATATATATATTTTTTTTATCCAGTCACCTGCTAAAAGTTGCATACCTATATATTTGATTTGCGATGATAGTTGTTGTTTTTTTATTTGAACTTCCGGCATTGTTTTATTTTATTTTTTCCAGTCACGTGCTAAAAAATGGTTAGCATATTTCTTTAAAAATTGGTTAAAAATAGAAGCCTGGGTTATACATCAAAACACTGATACCATTAGAAAGCTAATTTTTTTATCTTTAAATTGATGTTAAAATCATGTTTGTCCGATAATATTTTCGGCAGTTATAGCGGAAAAACGTCGAAATTTCGCTTAAATTTTAATTAATTCAAATTCTAATTAAAAATTCGAGAAAAGGGCTCCGAGGTGCACATTCCGGACCTCCAAGGTATACATGTACCAAATTTGGTAGCTGTTGGTCCAACGGTCTGGCCTGTAGAGTGCCAACACACACACACATTGCACTTTATTTTATATATATATATATATATATATATATATATTTCAGAACTTCAGATGAAAAAGGACAATATTTTTTTAAAGAGCAACATTTATTCTAGATAATTATCTTTTTACTTAACAATCTGAAGGAATTTTCCTCTATATTTACATGTAATATATTAAATAATAGGCAAAATTAAAATATATTGATATTAAATATGATGTATAAGAAATCTTTTTTTATATATTAGTAGTATCTTTTATTATCTTTCGAGTTTTATTTAGTAGTTTTTTCATACTCATAATTTAATTTGCATTTGTTCCATTGCTAGTTTCTAGCAACTCAGATTTTCAATATTTCAGATCAGCAAAACAATTTCTCTGATTTTAAACTATGTCATGCTAACAAGCTGGAATAAGTTGGGATTTTCTAAAAAAATCTACTTTGAATTTAAGTGGTTGTGAATTAACAGTCAAAATGCCGGAACAAAATATCATGGTATCTTGATCTAATATTTTATCACAATTTCGATTTACTGTATTAAATCAGTTAACTTGCTGTTGAATTTTAGTTGTAAGTTATATTTGTTTTCTAATCTAATTGGATGTTTTTTAAAAATATATATATATCCACAATATCTGCTATATTTGGCAGTATGCTAATTCAATGTAAATGATCAATGCATAACTAGTTTAAGATATTTGTTTTATTATCATCAGTTTATCTTTTCATTTATGAAGTATATAGTATTATTTTTATGAGGTCAAAGGAAATGTGGCATAAATTATGAAATTCTTTTTTTTTTACATTAATAAATCAACTTATATAATGATATAAGTCAGTGTTTCTCAACCTTTTAGTATTCGCGGCCCAATTTTCAATCATAATTTTCATCACGCCTCCCCCCTCCTCCCCACCACATACAATAAAATGTATACAATAATAATGAATTTTGAGTATTTTGGCGCTAAACCTACACTACAACTTTAATTTTAAACTTTACAAATTACCAAGAATACGGAAATTTATTGACATTTTGCAACACCGATCCTCAGCATTGAAAAAACAAGAATCATATGTCTTTTTATTGCTCTTGCGATCCGCCATGTCGGACATTCTCACGGTTTCGCGAGAAGTTTCGATTTGTCTAAAATTTGTCTGGTCAGCTTAAAAGTTAAGTTAGGAGCGTGCGCAGATGTGAACCAATGTTTTCTCATAGGGAGAAGGAGAAAGTTCTATGACGCCAATTTCAATTCCAGACAATCTTATTCGAGTTCTTCTATCGCTATTGAATCTATTCTGAATGTGTACGTTATATATATTTTTGTATAATTGCAATTCACCGTATTAAATATTCATGGCAGCAGACTTATGCAGAATCTTGGATAAATTTTTAAGCGGGCGTAAGTGAGCATTAGACGATAGACAAACATCAACAAGTACACAAACGAGCGTGGTTCTGAAAATAAAATCAAGAAAATATTCTCAAGAATACTTAAATTTTGGGTTTACTGGTACTGAAGTAAATGAAGAAATTCCCCTGTGTATCATTTCCTCAAAAATGTTGGCGGCAGACAGCATGAAACCTAATAAACTTAAACGACATTTGGAAACGCTTCATAGTGAGTGCATAACCAAACCCAGAGAATTCTTCAAATTCAAATTAAAATCATATGAAAAGCAAAAATCATTGTTTAAAAAAACTTTGTGAATGAAAAAGCTTAAATTGCCTCTTACAAAGTTTCATATAAAATAGCCAGATGTATAAAGCCTCACACCATTGGTGAAGAGCTTATTTTACCAGCCGCCATTGAGATTGTAGAAATTATGTTTGGAGACAATTTTGCAAACCAATTGCAGTTTATACCTCTTTCAAATGATACTGTTGCCCGTCGAATTGCTGATATAGCTGAAGAAGTGTCGGTTTTTGTTGAAGTTACGTAACAAATTGTTTTCAATACAACTCGATGAGGCAAAGGATAATAATAAAGATGCTCATTTCATTGCCTATGTTAGATTTTGGAACGATTTGTCAGTAGTAGAAGAATTAATTTTCTGCAAACTAGTAGAACTCAAAGCAACATCAACTCGCATTATTTGCTATCTTAAATGATTTTATGAACGAGGCAAACATGGAGTGGAAAAATTGCGTCGGAATATGCACCGACGGTGCTCATTCTATGTCCGGAAGATTCCAAAGTATCCAAGCACTTGTGAAACAAAAATCACCACAGTGCCTCTGGACACATTGCATGATCCCCAGAGAAGCTTTGGCTTCCAAAGGAATGAGTCCTGGTTTGAACATTGTGTTAACTACGGTTGTAACCGTAGTAAATTTTATAAAAATGATACCCCGGAAAACAAAAATCTTTTCCACACTTTGTAAAGATATGGGTGCAGTACATTCAGCATTACTATTTTATTGCGAGGCAAGAAGGTTATTACCAGGGAAATTTTTGCAACATGTTTATGAATTAAGAGAAGAAATCGCCGTTTTCCTAGAAGATGAAAACAGACAGGAAGCTGAGAATTTTCGCGATAGTTTATTTGTGATGAAATTGAGCTACATGATTGACATATTCGAGAAATTAAATAATTTGAATCTTCAACTGCAAGGAGCAAATACACATATATTGGATACGAGTGATAAAGTTAATGCTTTTTGTAGGAAATTGGAATTGTGGAGCAGAAATTTAAATTAAGAAAACTTAACAATGTTTGCAAATTTGAATGATTGTATTAAAACTTACAAAGCTGAACATGTAAAAGTTGTTTTTGTAACCACTGAAAATCATTTAGCAAAGAATTTTAAAAAGTACTTTCTTGCTGACGACAAACTGATATCAAGTTACAAGTGAGTGAGGGATCTATTTCAAAATACTCCCAAAGGACTCTCAATTGAAGAGGAAGAAACCTTCATAGACTACATGGCAAACAACTTCAAACCAAAAGACAATTTAGTAATAAATCATTCTTTGAATTTTGGACAGGAGTGGATAATGAGTTTTCTGCACTAAAAACAAGGGCATTCCGCATTCTACTACCATTTTCAACATCTTACCTTTGTGAAACTGGATTTTCTGCGGTGGCTTCTTTGAAGACAAAATATAGATCTCAGCTAAATATAGAAAAAGAACTGAGAGTGTCTATTTCTAATATTAAACCCTCCTTCAAAAAACTTTGCTCTGCAAGACAGGCCCAAGAAGTCACTAATAATTATTAAATTTGTTTTTAATTTAGTAAGTTGTTTTAATTTAATAAGTTATTTATTAAATATTTCGAAATGTAATTTGTTTTGTATGTGTGTTCTTTCCTTTCAGTTACTTAATCATTTAAAAAATAACATTTCCTCTTGGATATGCTCGCACCCCCTCCATTAGTGTTCTCATGCCCCACTAGGGGCGCGCGCCCCAGAGGTTGAGAATCACTGATATAAGTGAAGCAGTATTATAATTGATGAGAATAATGTATATGTAGTGTAACATTTTTACTACCAATGATAAGCCTTTTATGCCAACACTTTTTCATGAATATTTTCATATATTTTCATGAATATGTCATTAATAACTTACAAATATGAAAGTTATTAATGACATATTTATTTATTAGTATATTGATTATATTTTCAAAAAATGGATTGTAATCTTTTGCTGTTGCGAGTTTATAAGAGATTTTGAACTCAAAGGTGCTTTTTTTATCTGTTGCCGAAAGATAAATGCCTTAGACATACCTTAGAGGAAGGAATAATAACCATGCCTGCTTTAAAGATCTATATGAATGTATAATGTGCAATTATAATTTTATCCTTTGATTTCAGATCATGAAGAAATAATTCAGAGCCTTGCAGTGTTGCCAGTACGGAATGACACAATAAGGTTAAGAAGCTACAAAGAAGAATTAGAGCGTCAATTAGCAAAAGTAGAAGAAGGAATTAAAATATTTTCAAGACCAAAAGTTTTGATAAAAAATGACACATAGCTAGCGATATAGTTAAAAGAAATATCTTGCCTATTTTAAATTATGAGAATCACTCATAATGGTTGAATGTTTTTATAATTATTTATTGGCATGTTCAATAATGTGTATGAATGTTTGATGTTTAGCTATTTTTGGTTGATGTTTGATGACTAATATCTATATGATATATATGTACATATATCACAAATGAATTTTGTTTTGATATTTATTTTCCTTTAAATAAACATGAAGTTTAATGAACTACAATTGAAATGCCATGAAGATTTTATTAATGGATATACAAGTAGCAGTTTTTTTCCTTTCAAAAGACAGTGAAAGTGATGTTTTATCCTAGGGGAAAAGGTCTTAATTTGTTTATTGGTTATGTTAATGAATTATTTGTCCGTTATAGTAATTAATAATATCAATAGAATCTTTAATATACTGTGAAAATTTATTAACTTATTAAGGTAGTCTTTCATTGTCAAAATGGCCATTTTTACTTTATAGCCGACTGTGCAGCTACATTGAAAAGATAGATATTTAAAAGTCTGAGAAAAAATGTGATGGATAGATAATGGAATTTTGTGCTTATTCTGAATTTATCAATTAAACACTGACAAACTTCTTCACAAGGTATATACTGGATAACAAGTTAAATAAAGTATATACAAATCTTTGTCGAATAACAGAAATATTAACAAAGGTGTATACAGTAATGTACAATTCTAAAAATCATTACTTGAAATTATTATGAAGTTCTAGTAAAAAGTTTAAAATGGGTGTCGTTTAAATAATCATGCATTGCTTATTTTGTCTGTTAAATAAAGGATGATTGAACTAATATTCGTTAAATTAGCAATCTGTCATAGTTAAGATAAGTTTGTGTTTCTTAGAAAAATCCATTCATACTAATATGTAACATAAAAGTTTCTATTTGATTAAAATGTTCATTCAAACAAGTCAGCATAAAGCAACAATTTAATAAATTAAAAGCTGTACAAAAGTAATCTTCATGAGCCGCCATGTAAAGCCTTTTTTATTTTGTCCGACAGAAATTTTACTTTCTGTACATCAGTCTTTGTCTTGGAAAATTCTTCATATGGAATCTATAAAAATGATAAAAAAATTAAATCTACAAATTGATACCTTGCATACAAAATTTGCATTTTTTAAAAGCAAAAATGAAATTTTATTTTTAACTGCATTATGAAATAAGTTATATCTAACATATTCGAGATTTAAAATGACAAAAAAATATGTATAACTCTTCATTCACTGATAGTACTGCAACTAAAGAAAAGGACATTATTTAAAGGACGGTAAATTTCATCTTTTATAATTGAACGATGTATTTTATTAAGGTCTGCCTTTGGGTTTCAAATATTAATAGAGACAAAAACAAACTTGAGATATTAAATTGATATTAATTTCAACATTTATTATTTTTTATGGATTTTTACTATTTTAAATTGAGTGATATCAAAATTATTTCTATGTTTATTATTCAAGCCTGTCATTGAACACAGGCTGCATTAAAGAAAATAATTGTACCTTTTTCATCTATAGAAATACTACCATGCAAGTATTCTGTTTTAAAATTGTTAATGGAGTTTGATTGATTATTTGTAATGGAAATTTATTTTTAAAAAACAGATGCTCAAATTATTATTTGTGCACATAATTTTTATAATCGAACTTTTCATACAATTAAAATGTACAATTTTCCATAAACATGTCAAATAATAATAAACTACATACGTTTCATAAAATAACTTCCCATAACAATCATAATTAACACATATTGTTGGCATTCTGTACCAGATATGGAAGGAAGGAAAATTTTCAAATTTTTACTTATAACTCTTTACTGTAATATTTGTTCAATAAAATTCAATATGCCCGATGGAAATGATGCTTGCTAAATGGGTCAGATAGATATGCAGGAAGAACAGCTATAAGTACCAAAATGTAGATATATGCTCTTCACATGAAGCATTTCTTGTTGATGCAAAAATTAATTTGATTCTTTTATATAATATTCATATTTTGTATACAACTCAAACAATGAAATAACAATCATCGTGCTAGAAGTAGTCAGATGAAATGTAGAAATACAATATTTAGAAAGTAAATAGTACATTATAAGCAAATAATGAATAAGAAAAAAATGTGTAACCAATATTGTTTTTTTATTAGATTGTTTATTACATGATTAAGCCAATATTTATATGAACAATTGAAAAACATATGATTGAACAATACATGAAGTTATAAAGACAATTTAAACTTGATCATTTAATGTGTGAGTTGTATTATTCATGAAGTTATATCAAGGTACATTTTAAATTCATGCTCTTTCCTAATCTTCAATGATTTTTAGTGCTCCAAATCTTTTTAATTTGGATTAAAGACATTTAAATATCTGATGGTTATTTAAAATATAATATTCATTTCATATGGACATCAATTTGAAATCAAGTCTAAATATAATTTGAAAACTTCAAAAGAAGAAATATACTTACATAAATAACTACATAACCAGCATTTTTTAATAGTCTTGTACTGAGTGCATTTACTCCAGTAAGTTCTCTTGAACAGTGAGTAAAATCTTTTTGAAACATTACAAGCATGGCCACCCTGAGAAAATATTCCAAATTATTAATTTGATATAGATTTAATATTTAGCTGAGTAAATTAACTTTTATCACTTGTGATTATATTTTTCAAAATTTTGTATACTGTATGAAAGTAGTAATTGATAGCAGAATTAAATCCATTTTCTTTAACTAAAAACATTAGCAGTTTTTTGTGCAAATTTTTTAAATTTAAATTAGTATTTATAAAGCTAGAAAGCATATATCACAACTGCCTAATATTCTAATTCTATCATTAAAGTTTGATTTTTAAAAAAAGTATCTAACATAAAATCGTTAGACTAATTGTAAAAGAATTACAAACACATATATGTTGAATTCAAAAGCTGAGATACATATAACAGATATTTGTTTCTAAATGCAACATTAATTGTATGATTTAAATAGTTGCATAAGAAATCTGATGTTAAATTTGGTTGTTTGCAATATCAATATAATTCAATGGCTCTCATTAAAATCATAAACAGCATTATAGCTTTTCTAATCACAAACTTTACTTGTTATGTTAATCATAAAATTTTATTTTACCATATGTTCATGAACAGTTATTGATATAATGCAGTCACATAATGTATTTTAAACCTTATACATATATTTTCTGTAAATGAACACTTTTTTAAAATAATGAATTACTTTTCATTTAAAATTATGCAACTAAGAAATATTTTAACTGGTTTTTATATATCAAGCAAACTTTGAAATAATTAAGATACAAAACATAATGTTTGGTGCTAATTAATTAATTTCCTAATATTTAAGTTCTACTTTTAAAAAAAGACAAAATAGACATAAAAAATTATTTTTTAATAAATTCTACATTTTTATTTGCTACTAAAAAAAAACTGTTAACACATCAATTGATAAACTAACGGATAATGGATGGAAAGAAGCTAACAGATAAATTCAGGAATATAATCTATAGAAGAAAATAGATTTAAAAATATCAATAAAATTCATAATATTAACCACAGCTTATTGCAAATATTTCAGCTTCTTCAGTTGCTATGCTTATAATTTAATTTATAAGTTGTATCCATAGTGACGAGTATTCAAATGCTCTAAATAAAAAATCCTGTTATAAACAAATTTTACACTTATGACAGTAGATATGATAAATTTTTTTAGATTGATTCATTCCTTAGTTGCCACAATTCTACCACACTCTTATAATAAGCATTGAATAGTTGGCTAATTCCAATTACATTAATCAAAATACTCCTACTTCACTGGCATGAAAAAGGCACATAGGCATATAACTGCACAAGCAGTGAATGATACATAAAGAGTGAAAAATTTATAATTGTAGAAGTAATGAAGTGATTTATCTGACATTAAATTGGTTGTGAGTATTGGGCTCCCTGTTAAAGGTACCAGTGTTTTTGAAATAGTTAATGTGAACTGTTCATGTGCCATTGTGATTGACAAAATGGTATTATTCAAAATCAATAATAGCAAGCAGAATATACCAACATAATATCCAAATGTAAATAGTGGAAGTGCATTTGGGTGATTAGATATATAACTGCTGACTGTCCAGATAATAAAGATGTACCAAAACTGTATTCTAAATAACAATTTAGAAAATATTGTTGTATGTGAAGATCTGCAATAGATGGTTTACTAATGCATCTATGCTGTTGTCCATTGGTGCTGAAAATTGGAATTAACACACCAATTCACTAGCGAGCATCTACCAAGTGACAATTAATATTTTTTTTTCTGATGAATCAAATTTTCTACTTATTGGGCACATGTATGTTAGCATATATAACATTTTCCAGAATTTGCAATGATTTGAGGATAGGGTCTAAACTGGAAGATAGTATAATAGTTCGAAGAATATTTCCAATGGGTGTAACAATTACATTCCAAGGGTGTAACAATTAGGGATAGCATGCTGAATCATGCCATGTAGCTTATATTGTATATATACATTTTGAAAAGCAGTAAGAGGGTCAACTATTTTCTCTTGGCTTTAAATGCAAAGAATCTATGGAACCAATTTGATCATGTTTATGCCATGGTTCAACAATGATCAAACTTAGAAAAACTAGTTACTAATTTGCAACTACCTTCTACAACCTTCTGATTCTTTTACCATCCATCTCTATAGCAGAAGATGGTTATTCTGGTCTTTGTGCCAAAATAAATTCATGCTATTCGTTTGAGAATTCATGTGTTCATCAAACAACAAAAAATGATAAAGTTTTTAAAAGAAATTTGAATATAATAATTGTGTAAACTTGTTCATTAAACCTGTTTAGTAAAGAGATCTCTCTTTATAAAACATATTTAAGGTTCTAATCATATTATGATATGAAAGAATGAGATGTCAAAAAATTAATACTAATATACTGCTGTTTGAATAATGTTAAATAAAAACTTCCAAGATTACCTTTTACTACCCTCTGGAATTGGTTTACTTTCTCTAAAACCTAAACCAAACTCCTGTATTGGTAATGGCTTTTCTTTATTATTCAGTATAAATTCAGCATCTGTAATAGCAAATTTTAGCTGATCAAATAATTTATGGATGGTTAAACTAAGGACATTACATGAGATTTCATATATTTATAAATATAAAATAATTATATTTATAATATATTATAGATAATTTTTTTAATGTGCTTAGGTTTCATTTAGGAAAAACTATGACTGTTGAAATTTTAAATTAAAACAGAATGGCATTCATATTTAAAAAGTTTAAATTAAAAATAATAATTTTAATAATACTGTTTTGTGGCAATAAAGAGGGAACTTTATTTTTTTCTCTTTTATATATGAAGATAAAAATGTGGAAAATACAATAAATAAAAATCGGTACAAATAAAGCGGCAAAACTTTTAGCATAGAAATTTGAATACTTTACTACATTAAACAATAAAATATTTTTTAAAAAGAAAAATATTGCTGTGGTCTACTTTGCTTTCTTTCTAAAAAAGGAATAATCCATTGTACTTTAATAAAACTTCCAAAATACAAATAAATAAAACTAGTATTAAACTTGAAATAAAGACAATTATCTAAAATTATAATTGATGTCTAATGATTATACACTATTCATTATCAAAATATAAAATTATTTTAAATTAAAAAGAATCATTGTAACATATACAAAATAAATTACATTAATATTTATATATCTATTTTTAAATTCCATGTAGTGTTAAGTAAGAAAATTTGTTGTAATATGCAAAATAATATGCAATAATATAATATGCAAAATAATCAGCTAAAATGTTTTGTACAAAAAATATAATCAAAAATATCATCAACCTTTGTTAAAGTTTTGGAATTAAATCTTTCAACATGTTTTAAATTGCCTAAGATATGAATGTACAAAATATATTTATACGAAATGCTTTAACAAAGGTTGATAACATTGTTATGTTACCTATGAAGATTCCAGTGTCACTAACTTGATTTACTGATAAAAACTTTTCTTTTGGAATTAGAATGCTCAAAACATTGACAACATGTTGACGACTTTTTTCAATAACAGAGCTTTCTGGCAACTGAAAATAAATAAGAAAATAAGTAAAATGTGTTATAACAAATACAAATTACAAATCAGAAAGGTATAAAATTATGAGGAATTATGAAACAGTTGTTTTCAAATAAAAATATTTATCAATATTACAATTTGAGTTTTATATATTTAATTTGTGTCAACTTCTCCAATTTTTGTATTTTTTCCCCCTCATTATAAAATATAAATATAATGAAAACTTTCAAGAATCAATTCTGAATTGTATAAAATTAGTTTCAAAACAAGGCTTTTATTAGCAGTTTTTTGAAAAAAAATTATCAACAGAGCACTTTTTATCAGTTGTTTTAAAGTATTTTGGTAATAATAATAATAAGATTTATTGTATCAAAAATTTCATTTATGAGCTATGAAAGGGATATTTCATGAAAAAGTTTGCAATTTTAAGCCCCAGGTAGAAGATGAGATTGAAACCTGACAAAACTTAGCTTATTTGTTGCGCAATATTTAAAAGTTTTGAACAGTTTAAAAAAATATTTTAATACAAACTTTGCAGTGATATTTTCTAATACTTCATTAAAATTTAAACCATTTTTATTATTTCTATTAGTGCATTAAATTTTTTTTTATAATGTTAAAAACTAAGGATTGAAGAATCCCCCCCCCCCACCTCCAATTTTTAAAAATATGAGATTTCAATTATTTCATTGAAATTTTCCTGGAATTTATAACAAAGTAATCTCTACTAATATATTTGGTATATGAAATTAATAGATTTTTTACTAGCCATTCCCCACAGAGCATCTGCATTGTAACATCTTCTTTTCAGAATTCAGAAATGTGCATATTTTAAGACAATATATGATGTTCACAACAGTAAAATATAAGTATAAATTTCTGCATTGTATATTTTGTAATTGTCATTGGATGCCTTTTGTGTTAGAAAATATATGTAAGGTAAATAATTCATTTTAAAATTTTCATATATACACTATTGCATGTCTCCAAGATTAGATATAAAACAGCTTCAGAATAGAATGATTTTACTTTCGTATGTATAAATGTCAGTGGCTAAAAAACTAATTTTGAAAATCTCAACAAAAACTTTTAAAGATTTGACTCTTGTTTAAAAAAAAAGAATTAATAAATAAGAAATTTTTTTATACTTAAATTTTAAAGTAATATTAATATTAGAAGAAATGAGTTGTATTTGAAGATAGAAAACAGATTTGTTAATTGTGTAATGATTATTTTTTCCCTTGATAGTATTATTGTACTCATTATTAATCATAAGTTTTGCACACCATTGCACAGATTATTAATAAATTTACCAACATGATAGCATTTTGTGTATGTTTATTTTAATTAGTTTAAATTTTTCAGGAAAAGGCATAGCAAAATTTTCATACATGCCATATTTTTTCAATTTTCTTCCATGTCATATTTCCTCAGTGTTCATTTCAGTTAATGAATGAACATGACCTTGCTATCCTTGATCTATTTTGAAACTAATCTGAAAATTCTCTGACTCATCTAAATCTGCTTCACTTCTAATTAAGGTACTTTGATATATTTCATGAATTCATTTGCATGCTTTTCACTTCTCATTACATTATAAAAAAATCAATTATAAATCATTTACTCATATTTTTGATAGAAAATTGCTTTGCACCAAAATAAATATAGAAGCAGTCTAGGCCTGTGAAATTATGCTAACAAGAGTAAACTATCCATATTGTTTAATAAACAAATCAATTATTGCCATTGTCAAAATATAATTATAATTTTGTTTGCTATCACATATTTTAGTGTTTATGTACACAGATTATATTATTTTTATCAGAATTTTTTTTCAATCCAGCCAACATGGTAATGAATATGCTACATAATGTACAAAATGGATGTGAACTAAATATTGAAATCAACAGTGAATTTTTACATGTAAAAGTTAAGTTATGACACCACATAAGAAATCATGTAATTAGCTGTTAGATAAAATAGACAGCAACAATATCTTGTAATTGTCACATCATATAAAAAAATTAACAGAAGCAATGTGATATCTAATACAATTTGAAAATATTTTATAAGTAGGATCATGGATATAAGATTATGCATTAAAGGTTTAATTGAAATTAAACCAATCAATATGCCAGATGAATAAGCTAAATTTAATATCAGCCATCAGAGTTGACTAATGTTAAACTAAAAGGAGCAACTTATTTAATTAGGGGTGTTTAATTACTTCAGAGCAATATAAGTTATCTTTCTTTTGTATATCATCATGCATTTATATAAAATAAGGAAATAAAGATTATAAGATATTTGTGATACCTTTATAGGATCCAAGTATAAATCACATCCAAAAATAAATTCTGGATAATTTTTCTTTAAAATGCCTTTCAAATTCAACAACTTTAATTGATTACTCACTTTTGTTTGGATGTCTGAGTGTTCTACAATGCATAAAAAATAATTAGCAAACATTTATTGCAGTCAAATTAATAATTAAATGTAATAAACATTATATAAAAGTAACATATGTGAGAGTGTTGGTCAGTTGATTACGATGTAAAAAGAAAATTTAATAAAAGAACAAAATTATTTTTCTTTATATAATGTTAATTTCATATTTACTTGTTAAACAATATTATAAAAATGATTGTTTTATGACATAAAAAAATAAAATTTGCATTTTGTAAAAAATATATGAAAGAATTTTATCAAATAAATATAAATGTATGAATAATAAACATGTACCCAATCATACTTTTCAATTACTCAACAAAAAAGATATGCTTGAATTTTTCTTGCAAATCATAAGGTAAAATAACTTTGAAGAGAATTTGAATAAGCATGTAAGAGGATGATTATGAAATTGTATTATAAGAAACAATGTTAGAGAGCCTGCCTTCACACCATACTAATTTGCAAAATATTTATTTCAAACAAATGAACTTAAAGTGAGAAATTTCAAGATTAAAGATTTTATATTTTCAAATAGAAATAATTTTCAATACAAATTTCTTTACAAAATTTTATAATTTCTTTTTGAAGATAAAAATATTTAATTGTCAAACAAGCACTAGCCTTCAAGTAACATAGTGTATATGAGTGAAATGAATTTAACTAGATGATAAATTGCTTGATTTACATTTAACAGTCAATTAAGATAACTTTATGAAAAGCTTTTCTTTGTATAAAATAGAAAGACACCTTTTATTAATGTTCAAATAAAAATGAAAATATTTATCAGAAATGCTATAAAATGAGTATAAAGGAAATAGAATTAGAATGAAATAGAATTAAAAATGTATTTTCAAATTAAACATTAAAATACTTTTTACTAGAAGAAATACACAAAAAAGCATTAAATATGTGAACTCCACAAGGCAAAACGAATTATATTTTGCCATACTGTGTATGAAGTTGCTATACTTGGTATACAAACTCATACTCCAACAACTATCTGGTTAATCAAAAACTTCATGCAAATGTAAATGCTAGATAAATGTAACTTTCCAATTTATGGAAAAGAACCAATTGGACTTCAACAGAGCATAAAACTTTAAAATTATCAATCAACATAAAAGAAAATAAGTTCGATACCATTAAATGATAGCATTATTAATTTACTCACCAACTAAAGGTTTATAAAACTCTGGAGACAGAACTTTCAATAAAAGTTCCTTAGGTACACTATCTAATATTCCTAAAGACCAAGTTACATTCAGCAAAACATCAGATGAAATATTTTCCAAGGTGAGATGAGGTATGATTTTTTCTAGAATGCCTTTAACTTGGGAGTTAGAAAAATTAAGGGCAGCAACAGTTAAAACATATGATATAAACTCTCGAGTCTTGCAATAATTTAAATTATTTTTTATCCAGTTTCCACAATTTTCCAGGATACCTAAAAATAATAACAATAATTAAAAACAATAATGATTTAACTGATACAGATATTAGTAATCAATATGAATATATGTAGAAAACAATATTTGTAAATCAGGATTGCAACGCTAATCGGGGGGGGGGGATTCTCTGTGTTTTCCATGTACGTTTATGCAGTAAAAGAGAAAATATTTTAATTATAATATAATAAGAATACTCTGTAGTTTTAATAAGTAGGAAAAGCAAAATTCTTCAATAATTATGGATTTAAAAAAAATAAAGTTTTAAAAACATTAAAATTTTCAACAGGCTTTTAAAAGTTTTTTCTAATATACTTCACAAATATGAAATACCTTTCTAAAAAGTCTTTCTCTCACTTTCAGTTTCAGTAGCTTTATCAATAATCAAGTCATTACTCCAATATTAGATTTTTGTGGCCAATATACAAATAAAATATATTCTTCTTTCTAAGATTTTTAGGACCATCAAGATCTATAAAATATAAGTCAAACTCTTTTGCTTCGATGTTTATGCATTTGATAATGTTATTCATTAAATGTTTAACAAAAAATGAAAAAAAATTCATATAATAAAGGCCAAAATATTAATATATAAATATATATTTTTTTCATTGGTTCAAATATTAGGAATTTTTTTTAAAGAAATGGCTGAGAAATATAAGCATTGTAAAAGAAGCTAATTTTAGTCAGAATCAATTTATCTCAACAAACCTTTATAACACTATCGCTCATGGTAGATCCAAGACATATTTTTTAAAAACTGAAATCAATGTATTTCTTTATGTTGTCAAATGCAAGCAGTGAAATTTTCCACCAAGTAGAAAGATTAAATCTTCAATGAAACTTTAAAAGAATCAACAATTTCTCGAAAATCAGCACATCTGGCTGTATTATCTTTAAGTATTCTATACTCTGTTCCTAGAATAACATCTACTTTCCATTCAATAGATTTATGTTCATGATAAAATACTAAATGGAATAGGTGCAGTCCACAAGTAACTAGTACTAAATGGAATAGGTGCAGTCCACAAGTAACTA
>JAPMOQ010021343.1:1446520-1477539 GCA_026543055.1 Argiope trifasciata | reverse complement strand
ACAAGTAACTAGTACTAAATGGAATAGGTGCAGTCCACAAGTAACTAAATCTAAAATTTCACAGTCATTTGAATTGATTCTATATAGCATCTAACTATATAGCATAATAGAGAATATTTTTATAATTTGGTAAATTTTTTGTAGCTCTTTTTGGAAGCCATTAAGACCAAATTCTACACTTCTTTGATATGTTTTAATTTACATTTGGTCCATTCATACTAATTTGGATGCTAAAAATAACTGTTTTGCAGATTGCACTTCCCGTCTTGTTTACTTCCTGTTTATTAACAGCCACCCCCAAGTACAGGGATTAGTGTGGCAGACATGAGCCCTATCGGATAGAATTTGGAAAGAGTGCCATGAGCATTAAGCTACGTAAATTATATAATTAGTATTTATCATTAATAAATATATATAAAGGCACTGATTTTGGAATTCATTAAGCCCCTCCATTGAACACAGATATAATAAAATGTATGTCAAAAGAAGGGGGGGGGAGAGCAAAACAAAGTGCAATATTTCTAACAGATTCATTCTCAGACAATAGGCACACCATTTCTGCTTGAAGACTGAAATGGATGTTGCACAAGATTGCTAATTTTAAAATGTTATGTATGATAAATAAATTAGTGACTGCATTTATACACTACAAAAAATTACACTTACATAGGGCCTCAGCAACCTCATATATATATATATTCACACACAAATTCAATTTCATACAATATGGGTTTGCATATATTATTATTCTTATCTATGTTTACCTGTATGTCTCCATCTCATATGTCCACAAGCTGTTAACAGTCCACTGATTAATGATGCTTGTTTCACAGAGGAGATTTCATTTTCAAAATGGTTTAAGAGATAGCCATATAATTTAGGATCAAAGAAATTAAGCTTCTTAAAAGCATAAAATATATCAACCGTTTCACTTAAATCTGGTTTCTCAAGTTTCTGACGCATGTAAAAAGCTAAATTATTTAAAATTACAACATTTCTATTGGACTTTTCAGCAAGTAAACAAATCAACTTGCACATTTCATTAACCTGTAGAGATGGCAAAATATCAATAATCTTTTGCTCTAAATTCTTCTGAAGTTCCTTATCAAACAAGTGTAATATATGCACTAGCATTAAAACTTCAGAAGATGATGAGATTTGATTCATTGTTTTCTCCAGCTGATCAATTAACCGAAAAATAACTTTCTTCTGTAAATCTGTCTCCATATATTTGTGATGGTAATAAAGACAACCAATTACATGAAAAGCAGAGAAATTTTGAATATTACTTAAAATACTTTTTTGAGCTGAAACAACATATGAAGAATCTGTTGGAACACCTATTTCTAACAAACTTCGTAATCCTGAAACTATAAGATTAGGTTTCATCTCCATACAATTTTTCTCAAAAGCCTTACATATAATTTTAAATCTTGAGTCATTTTTAAAACTTTCTTGGTTAGCGCTTTTAAATAATATTTGCATCCTCAGAGCTTTTAATACAGACACTGATTCTGAACCAGAAACAGCTTTTTTCTCAGTGCCAGCAAGAATTTCTTCCACAGGCTGATTTATAAAAGGTTTAACATATTTAGACACTTGAATGCTTTCAGGTACAGTTGAAATATCAAGACGATGATTGAAGCTTATATTAGGAAGTGATGAAGAAATAAAATGAGGGGTACCAAAATGAGATGAACTAAGATTTAATTTACAATTATAATTTCTAAACAATGATGCAGATATATTACAATTATAACTCCTAACTAGAGATGCAGATATATGACGAGACATCATAAAATGATTTTTAAATAAATAATATGTATAGTAAAAATGTTACTATAAAATGACATTTGAGTATTCGAGATGTTTGTTTAACATAGTAGAACCATGTGATTTCTATATATTGATCCACACCTAAAAAGAGAGAAAGATATTACTAATTTTTTGATATGATTTAAAAATAAATAATTGTACTGATTTTTGTTTTAATTGAATGAAATTAAAGCATTTAAAAAATCAAAGATTGAATCATTACAAGAATGATTTCAACCATAGTTTTCACTCTTATACGGCAATGTTTTTAAAAATAAAATATGCATGAATAAATGGGAACACAGCTTTAAATGAAATAAAAATTTAAAAAATATAGATGTTTATACTTATTCAAAACTGGATGTGATTGTGATGCATTGGTATGATTTGTGATGTGTGACCAAGTACCTTAGTCACACATTTAAATGAGGTAAAATTTATTAGCCAGTTTTTCCTCAATAGCTATTGCCCTATCATTTGGGGTTGATGGCAATGTTGCTAAGGTGAATAACAAAAAATCAGAATATTAGACTGTAGACTGATAATGTTAAAAAACTACAAATGTGTAGTTATATAAATTTCATATATTTAATAATCTTGTACAAACCCCACTAATTTATCTTGAAATCTTCGAAAATTGTATCCAATGAAGAGTATTTCAGAGAAACTGGTATGAAAACAAAAATTAAGGATATTACTAACCTTTTTTTTACATAACTTCCTGCATTTTTACATAATTCTTTAATAAATGCTATACTTTGTTTATTAGTATTAATATTATATAATTTCAAATTTTTTCACTTGTTTTTCACTGTTGGTTACTGATTATCGTCTTAAATCAGAGCTTTTAAATACAAACAGACAATACTTATTAAAGTCAATACAGATTGTTTTAAAATTATGGCTGTATTTATGTTTTCAATTACAATATTAAAAACAAAGCTATTGGATTTAGAATCATTATTGAGGTATTTAAGAGATGTGTGAGATGTATTTTTGAATTCTAATTTACAGAACACAGGCGGTTTTAAAATTTATTACTTAACAGTAAGCAATAGTGAAAGTAAAGATATAAAATTTTGAAAAGGTTGCATAACTTATTTACAATTCTTAAGCTACACATAATTGAATTTTTTAATTTTCAATAAATAAGCATATTTATCATAAATTTGACAATTTTTTACTCACTAAACTTATAATACACTAATGAAGAACAAATAATAGCATGCAATGCAAATGTGTTTAAATATAAATGTGTAAAAAGTCATTTATCAAAAGTAAAAAGAATCAAATTTACTGAAGTTATATTTTAATTTTAAATTAGCTGAAAATTAATGACCGAAAGAGTGAAATATGCGACTGAAAATACTAAAAATAATAACCTACTTTTAAAATTATATAATGTATGTTTAGGTTTTCAGCAGCAGACGGCACACATTTTGCTGGTTGCAGTTAAATTTTGAAGATATTTTGCTCTTAGATATTATACTGTATTCAATTTGAGATTTATTTTATCTATTAGAATTTAGAAAATATTAATCACATGCTTTCATATTTTGCTTTCTTTCAATTTAATAGTTCTAAATACATTAAATAGCTGGTTAGTATTTTCTTACGCAATTGCAATACTGGTAAACCTAGCTTAAAAAATATCCATTTGATAATTAATAGATGGCAATGTGGCGGCATGTTTTGATTTTACTTAGGCTTGTTTCTGTTTCTTATGTTAATAGAATATTATTATAGATTTGAGGCTGTATAAATATTATTTGTATTTAAGGTTTATATTAGAAAAAAGAAATGAGTTATTTATATTTATTGAATTTCTGATTCATAATTTCAATAGAAAGTGCGAAACTACATTGTTTTGAATCTTATTTTGAAATATATGTCAGATTCTAATAATATATATATATATATTCATGAAATATATTTTTATCACAATTATTTCTTGAATAAAAAATAAACTTTTAATTAAAATGGCATCCCCTAAAAAACGATTTATTGAATCGTCCTCGTTTTATAGGAATTGCGAATTAAACGATCCATTTTCTTCAATGAAAATTGATGATTCTCAATTCCTTGATAATCTACCATCGCGTGGTATTTGTTCTGTTTGTAACAGATCTCGTAAATATTATTGTTATACATGTTACGTTCCTATGAAAGAAATATCCGACAGATTGCCGAGAGTTAAAGTAAGCTTCCCCTTGGTTTTTTTAAGTGCCAGTATGTTTCATGCATAATGTATCCTGAAATTTAAAAACAGTTTAACCTTTATCCTCCTAGTTATTAGATTGGGGTCGATCTTATTTTAGCCCACCTTTGGCGAATAATAAGAATTTTTTGGCGAAAGGTAAGAATTCTTTTTTCTTAACCTTTTAATTCAAATACTTCCGATTTGGCAAGATTTTGAAAAATTGGCGAGATTTTGGAAACGTCGCCAGAGGTGGGCTAAAATAGGATTTTACCTTAGATTGTTTTTTAAATATTATTAAATAATATATGATTGAATAGAATTAATCCAATTTTTCATTATAATTAATCCTTTTGTTCCTGGACATATTTTCTTCCAATTTTTATACAAGAATGCCGATATATATATTTATTCTCATGCAGTTAATAATTAATTTATTTTTTAAGAAAATATTAATATATATATAAATTCCAAATTTTTTAAAAAGAATTTATATTAAATTTACATTAATGTTAATGTATCATTTAATTAATGAGTGAAAAATCTTCAATAGATTTTAATATAGAGTAAAGTAACATTTATTTAGATCTCATATTGTATGATTTTAAAAACTGAGGAATATTTTAGGTAATACCTATTTAATACTATTTTTAAAATCTCAAGTACTTTTGCCTAAATGTATACATTTTATTGTTTAATTAATCATACTGGTTTTGCTTCTGCCATTTATATTTGATAACATTCATTATTTTGTAAAGGTCATCTTATATATATATATATATATATAGTTGCTTAACAACATCAAAGTCTATCATACTTATTTCAATCTGTCATGTATTACCAAAAAAGTGCCTAAGATGTCATGTTAGTCTATTGATTACTTTTGCCAACTAATGTTGTTAAGCAAAAATTTGCCATCAACAGTTACCTAAATTTTTCTTGATTCATCATAGATATAACTTGAAATCCTTATTTGACACTAAAATACTTCTAAAGTATAAGGAAAAAGTTTAGTTCATGTGATTATTATAATTTTTTTAGAAAGTAAGAATTAAGCTAAAAATATATTTTCAGCTAATTACATTTTCATTATTTTTTTAATTGTGATCTTTTGCTTTTAATTGTTTTGATTTTATTGTCTGAAAGCATGGCTAAACAGATTTGCTTATAACTTTTTATGTTTTTTTCCTATACAGCTTCCAATTAAGATTGATATAATCAAGCATCCTAAAGAAGTGGATGGTAAAAGCACTTCAGCTCATGCTGCTGTACTAGCTTCTGATGATGTTAAAATATACAATTATCCTGATTTCCCTTCATATGACAATGAAAAAGTAATATTTGAATTCCTTTCTTTCATGTCTATTTTATAACTTGAATTTAGTAAATGACAGACTTTACATAATGACCTGCTAAAAATAAAAAAAAGGAAATATAATGGAAATATGACAGTAGATTTGATCCTTAGTATATTGTTCCTAGTATATTGAATGTGAGTTTATTCATAGAATCCATTTAAATTGTATTAATATTTTAAAGAAATCTTTAATGGATAAATATTATTACATGTATTCATTTTTAATCAGAAATTATGTGTATTTAAGTCAGTTGTGAATACTGTTATCTAAGTCAGTAATTTATTTAAAAAAATGATAATACTGATAGTATTGTTTTATTTTTAAAAAAATTTATTCATTGATGAATTTGTAATATTTAAAACATGTTTAATCTGTCATTATCATCCACATTTTTTGATTACCGAAATACAGTAAGATGAAATTGTAACTTTAAATCAAGACATTTTAGGTTTTACTCTCCTCCACTTTTAGATTATGAAAGCTTTCATTCATTTGAAAAGTTTTTTGTAAATGCATAATTAATCTTATCTGCGACTTTTTTTGGAATGAACAATTTAAATTTATTTTCTAGGTTTTATTGATTTTTCCTGGTAAATCTGCGATACCATTTCATGAATGGTGGAATAAAACAATCTCTTCTCAAGAGTCTTCTGACACTTCTAACTGTTGTAAAAATTTAACTGACTCTGAAGAAATTTTGAAAGATAAAGAGGCAGATAGTTTTATTGAAGGAAGTAGTTCAGTAACTTGTCTTAATGGTTCAAGAATTCAATCATTTGTAAATATGCAAGATAAATCAACGAATCTTCCATTTTCTAAAGTTATTTTCATTGATAGGTGAGTTTTATTTTATCTTTTAATCTGATTTTCTAATATATGCATATGTTGCTTTGCCTTGTTTGTCAATTAATATGATAAAAATAATTATCATATTAATTAATCCTAAAGCCTAGTAATTCTTAAAATATTTTATGTCTTGCCGGCTAAATTTTTTTTAATGCAGCTATTATTCTTTGTTCTTAAATATACTAAATTTTCTTATAATCTTTTTTATATAATAAAAAAGTGAATTTATTTGAAGTGAAATAAAAACATTTGCATATTTTTTTACTTGTTTATTCATTTTTATCTAACATTGATATTCTTCCAAATATTAAAAATTTTTGAAAATAAGGTTTCTAAATATTATGGTGATATATTTGTTCATATTATTTAAGGAAATGTTTTTTTTAATATTTTTTTATAATTAATTTAGCAAGTAAATGCTTCAATTTTTAAATATGACAATTTTCTTTAATATTTGTAGCATTGTTTTTATAACTAGTTTCAGTTTTGTCACATTTATCTTTGCAATTTTCATTACTAAAAATTTGTCTTATGAATTATTTGTGTATATACTTGCATTCATTTGTTATTTTTTATATTACTCAATTTTATATTCAACATTAAATTTGTGACTCATGAGTTTGTAACAACTCTGATCATGTGCAGATCTGTTATTCACTATATAATAGTGCAAGAGAATCATTTACATTTATTTGTAAGATCCTGTAAAATCATATAAATTATTTATTTAGATTTAAAAAATTCTTTTGAAACTTTTTATAATTTTTTTTCCATTTTATTTATATAAACAAATTATTTTTTCATCTGAATAATTTTTCTAGAACATTTCCACTGTTCTCTGATAATTTTTATGAATTTTATATTCTCCTTTAATTGCTATTTTATCATTTATTGTCTTATTTATATTACATATATTCGTATTAATAATAAAATATCTTTAGAAATACACATTCAGGCACATATGCATAATACAAGCATTTGACTTCAAGAAAAATATTTGATTAGAAAGTTTGCAAAAAGTTTTATGGAGTTTTATGAATAAATTGATATATATTTTTAATTATACATTGCTATTACAATTGGCAAAAACAAAAGCTTCTTAACTATAGGTTTTTAGAAGTGTCTTTGCATTTTTTATATGAAAAAATTAATTATTAATTATTGTTTTTATAAATACATGAAAAATAATTTTATTATTTTTATTTCTTCTTTTCTCATTAAAATAGTGGTGAAAGATGTCCTATTTCATAAAAGAAATTATATTATGAAAAATATTATAAATTTCCTTATTATTGTAAAAGTTTACTTGGTTGAAATAAATGAAAGACCTTTATACATTAGATTTTGGTTTGAATGCATGTTCAATATTATTAGAAAATGATTAAATGAAATGGAGTTTTAAGTAATGGAAGATTTGTATTATGTGATTAGAAATTTCTATCAATTTCTGCTCTTGTTTAGTTTTTGATATTAGTTAGTTAATTCTTTTAATTTTGATATTAGTAAGTTGTGTAAAACTAAAAAATAAAATTCTGACTTCTTACTAGGTCATATGCTACATTTGATTGTACAAACTTTTACATATTCACTATTAATCTTATTCTGGCAAAATATATTATTATTAAAATATATACATCTAATCGTTGATATTTTTGTTTAAATTCATTTTCAGTCATTCAATAAATTCATTTGTATTCAAAATACATACTTGAATCATATTTTACGTTCCTTTGTTAATAATAGAATAAATTTTTCAATTATTATTGAAACATTATTGTTTTGGTTGTAATACAATAATCTAAATGCATTTAGTTATCACAAATATATTCAGTAATAAAGCGAAAGCTATATTTTATAAAGAAAGATATTTAGAAATATTGTAATTTTTTCTTATGTCTAAAGTTCAGTTGAAGTATTTTTATATGGTTTTTACTACTTATCTTAATATATTTAATCTTAATATAAGAATACCACATCTAAATTTAACATTAAAATATATTTATTAGCAAGATCTAATTTGCTGAAAATAGCCAAAGTTGGGTATTTAAAAGTAGTAATAATAATAAACATGTAGCATTAAAATTGTTTGTTTCATTGTGATGCTAACTCATCCTTTTACTAGCCGCCTTTGGCGACCAGCTGGTTCGCCATGAGTAATGTGTTCTAAAATTTTCAATTAAATCACATATTCATTAGCCTTGAAGTAATTTCTGGCATTGATGGGCCTGAAATTAATATTTTCTTTAAGATGATGGACGGAAAGTTCTAAAAGAACACGTTTTCCTAATAATATTCTTTAATTTAATAAATCAGTCAGCTTTAATGATTGATTTAGAAGACTGATTGATGTAGCAACTTTTATTTAAAATATTAATAAAAATATTTTGTAAAATATGGCTCACAGAGCAAAGTATGAAGAAATCTAAAACTCATAATTCATCAATGCATAATTGGATTCAAGCCATATAAAATGTCACATAAATTCAATCAGGTTTATCGTAAATAAAGAAGATTTATTGAATTAATGATATAGATATTGCAAACGATCATAGAATCCTTTGTTTTGCATTTATTTTTTTAGGAAATATCACATTTTATATTTCTTTTATCTTATCCAGTCACATGCTAAAAGTTGCTTTTTCAAAGATTATTTTGGGATGGTAGTTTTTTTTATTCAAACTTCCAGCATTCTTTTATTTTATCCAGTCACATGCTAAAAACATGGTTAAAATATTTCTTTAAAAATTCGTTAAAAATAGAAGTTTACGCTATAAATTAAAATAACTGATATTGTTAGAAAGCTAATTTTTTTAAATCTTTGAACTGATGTAAAAATCATATTTGTGCAATAATATTTTCGAAAGTTACAGTGGAAAAACGTCAAAATTTCGCTTAAATTTTAATTAATTCAAATTCTAATTAAAAATTCGAAAAAAGGGCTCCGAGGTGCACATTCCCGACCTCCAAGGTATACATGTACCAAATTTGGTAGCTGTAGGTCCAACGGTCTGACCTGTAGAGTGCCAACACACACACACATTGAGATTTATTATAAGTATAGATATAGATTGTTATTTTATATAATTTTAATTGTAAGCAATACCAGAGATACCTTATCCTATTTAAAAGCATTTAGGAGTTAATAGAAAATAAAAATTTTAATTCTGTCATTTCTATCCATTTTGAGCTAAATAATCCATTTGTGAAATAAGTTGAGATTTTTACTCTCTCTATGATATAGTTTGGGACACTTAAAATACTCTACATATTGTATTAACCTGATAACACAGACGTAAAATATATACATATGTGTGTGTAGGAAAAGTTCAATCATATACATAACTCACTTTATACATATATGTATTCTCTCTCACTTTACACATAACATTTCAATAAATTCCCTAATTGGATGTATTTACTTCATTGATTACTTTATTATATATGTATATATAACACATTTCTTTTTGTACCTTCCTTCTTATATTTATTGCTTTGTGCCTTTTTTTTGTTAAATGTTTAATAAAGCAGAATACATTTTTTTTGTTTATTAGCACATGGCGGCAATCAAAAGCTATGTACAGTGATTCTCGGCTAAAAAGTAAGTCAGTTGATTTTTATATGCATTTTTTTAAAGTGTGTGTGTGTGTGTGTGTGTATATATATATATATATATATATATATATATATATTAGCTCAAACTAAATTATTGAATGGAATTAGTATTTGCACATATTTGGTTAATAATTTTTTTTCTTTCAAAATCACATTTTTATAATAGCTTATTAAATCATAAAAATCTATTAATTCGCAAGTTATTGTTATGAGATATTGTTTTGAAAACTTCTGATTTAACATGCTGCTTATTTATTTGTAATATTTTATTTTACAATTATTTCTATTCAGATTTAAATTCTTTTTTGACTGTATATGTTGAAATATTTTTATAATTTTTTCACAATCCAATTCATAAGTTTATTACAAAGAAACAGAATGCATTAAAGCATATTATTGTATTGTATAAAAACTAGGTTACCTTGCAAAAATCTGATTCTATATTTCAAGTGTGAATTTCACCATAAATATTGAATATTTTTGTTTTTTCACTCAAAGTGAATTTTAATTTCATACAGTCTTAGCAAACTCCTAAATGGTCATACATAGAAATTTTCAGTGACCATGTATAAAAAATCTATTATCAGTCCTTTGATCAGAAATTAGAGAGCTTTGTACATGTGCAAGTAATTCATATTGCAAGGAATGAATGTTAATTTGTTAGTTTAGCATGGCAGTAGGGAGTGTGGAATATCAGCTTAGCTGTTACTAAATAAACTAACATTAGTCATCTAATGTTAGGTTATAATTGTAAGATTTTTCTTTAAAAGAAAATCAATCATTATTTCAAAAGAAAGCATTAATCTAATAAGTCATGTGAATAAACTAATTTTAAAAAGAAAAATTCACACTTTTCATTCATGATTACACAAAACAGACAAGAGTTATAAACATGAAATACCTTTTCAAAAGTCTAAACTAGTATAGAACAAATTATGATTTAAAATTCAACACTTTTAAAAAATATTCTGATGGATATAATATTTTGGGAAATTTGAGAATCACAGCAGTTTTTCTGCTTTAGTAAAATGCCCTGATTTATGATTTTTTTGAAAATATTAAGTATTTCTGCCTATTTTCATTGCAAAAGTACAGAAAGTGATTGACACATTATGTCGAAGTGTAAAAAATGAAATGTCCAATTAATTTCTTAATCAGTGTGTGTGTGGGGGGGGAATCTGTTAAAATACCTTATCTTTATGTGAATTTTCTTGTAATTTTCATGGATCTCAGGGGTATTTGCTCTTTTGTTATATTTAATCATTAATTCTTCCAAAGATTTTATTGTGAAATTGCTTTTTTTACCATGAATGCCTCTTTAGTGGAAAACTTATTATATTCATTCAAAGAAAATATACATTCCATGTTAATCATGTTTTCTATTAAAAGTAACAAGATTGGCCATAGGAAAAATGAGAAACATCATTTGTATGCATTACAAATGTAAAATCAGATTGCTAGTTTTTTCTACTTATATAAATGGCTTCATTATATTAATTATACTATAGGTCTGATTTACATATATGTCTATTTTGTACCATTTTAGGAATCAGCAACTTGTTTTACTAATTCCTCTTTCTTTGCTTCCTCTTATTTTTATTTTCTTCATCTCTTTCTTTCAATTGTATTTTGATTCACATAAAATGACATATTTAATACAGTTTAGGAAATGATAAATAACTATTTCATGAATTATTTTTGAAATATGCATATTATAAGCAAATTAAACTTTTTATTTTTACTTTCTCATAACTATATTGAGACAAAACTTTAAAATGGAGTTGTGAGCTGAGAGTTTTAGTGGACATAATATAGATCAATGTTAATTTTACTCAGAGTTTAATGCTCTGTAACATTGTCTTTTTTGTTTGTTTAGAAGTATATATAATTTGGTAGTGCATTTTACTTGGCAAGAGGGTAGAACTTAATGTTTGTTTTTTCTAGATTTAAATTGAAGAGGATAAAATAACTTCTAGTTTTCTTCTTATTAATGAGCACCAATGCACATATATATACACACACATGCTCATAGCTTTATCACTAGTAAGCAATTAAAGGCCCTTAAAATATTTGAAAAATCATTTTTCTTACCAGAAGATGAATTTAAATTTCATAGTTTGCTTTGAAAATTGTAATATCTAAACATTTATTTCAAAAGTAAACGCAAACTCAATGTAAATAATTTATTTTTAAAGAAATATTACACCTTTAATATTCATATATCATAAATCATTAATTTTCTATAAGTTAGAATAAGCTGTTATTCTTTCTACTATGTTTATGACATTCGAGAATATCACACGGGAGAGGGCTACTTTTATTTCTCTCCTACCTATTCTTCTGATACTATTAAATTATTCGCTTTCCAATAAACATTTATTTATATCGCAAACATTCCATAATGTATGGTGGAGTTCAGTCCATGAGAGATGTTGATATCAGATATTCTCAGATGAAGATGCTATAATCAAAATTATATGCAATTTTTTGTTCAGGATGCAAAGGGAAAAAGTTCTTTTTACTTTTGATTGAGATTTTTTAAAATTCTCATTGAGATAGCATCAATTTCACTTAAAATAATTTTTTATACATACATTTCAACAAGAATGAACATCTTAAAAATCAGCAAATAATTGATATCCAGTATAACCTCCATTTTGGAAGCAGACAGCTTGACTTGTAGGCAAGTCCTTAACATATCTTAAAAATTATTTCTAATTTTACTGTTTGAATTGGTGTTTTGCATAATCTGTAACATAGTGTACTAGGAAGTATCTGTAACAGAATCGTATATTAGGCAATAAATTTAATATCATTGATATCAGGCAAAATGAATATGTAAATCATAGTCTTAATAAGAAACAGCTACAGATAAAAGAAAAAAAACTTTTTCATCAACCGCTCCAATAATCAACAGGATCATAATATTCAATGAACAGCAAAAAGTGCAGATTCAAAATGCTGATTAACTTGTTAAATTATCTATAATTTTTAATAAAAAATATCTACTGTTATCTTCTTTGTTTCTTCTGTTGCCATGTTGTTGACATTGTTTAATATTCTTGAGTGTTTGTTCACCATATGTATTGTTGTGATCAGTGATAGTCATTACAATGATTTTTTGTGTCATTATTTCATTTTATTATGATTTAATAATAATGATTCTTTTGGGAGTCAGAGTCAAGCATATAAAATGTAAAGTGGGTTAATATTATATTGTATAAATTATTGTATATGGATCTTTTAGAAATTTTATGACCTCTTAAGTGGGAGTGTTTGTATAGTTTTCCATTAATATGTGCATTATATAGAAAAAATATATTTTTTAAAAGATCAAGAAAGAATGGGAATTTGGGCTTAGTTTTAAAAATCAGTTAATATATTTCAGTTTTTCCTGCTATTATAGAATTTTTCTTATTGGCTGCATATTCATATAGCCAATTCTATATATATATATCAATTTTTTCCATTCATTTTCCTCTGAAAGTCTGAAAAACATATTTCTGGAATGATGTGTGTGAGCACAATAATTCAAAAATGCCATATTATTGATTCAAGAAATTTGGAATGTGATCTTTAAACCAATATTATACATTACATTTTAAAAGTGACCCTTCGGGGAGAGATGTATTTGTTCACCATTGAATATAATAATTTGATTATTCAACATTCTGAAAGATCGAGAAGAGGGAGGGGGGAGATTATCATGCCCATGCATCATAACAAAGGTCAATCATTGCTTTTCTAAATTTCAGGTTATTTAAAAACGTTATAATTCCATTACAAAATGTGTATGTTATAGCAAATATAATTAGCCCATTGATTATGTATAATTGCCATTATTTATACTTAATCATCAGTTTGTTACATTTACTATAACACATAATAATTCTTGAATATCTTTTCTTTGAATTTTTAATTTCATTAGTGAGTCTATACTTTTCTGAAATTTAATATCGTGTAATTAGCTTACGAATTAAAAAAATTATTTAATGTTTTAAAGGGAAACTGATAAAAAAACATGAATAGTTTTGAATACCTTATGAATTTGAAAAAAATCATTGAAGGGGTTAAAATAAAATTCTGATTTAAAAAACATGAATAATTTTAAATACTTATCATATCAATTACTTACCAAAGATTAAATATAAAACCATTTAATTGGCTAATGATAAGTGCACTGCGAAATCAAATATTTAAAATGGAAGGATTTTTAAGAAAGATTAATGAGAGGGACCCTTCTACAGAAGGGTTAGCAGTTTTTTTATTAATGAACCGCTGTGCCTTCCCATGTAGCTAGAGGAGCTATAAACATATTCTTCTGACTGTGACATAAACATCATAGTGGCCTTAAAGAAAAAAATTTTCATGAAAGATATATCAAACTCAGTGCTTGTTTAATCTGTGAAAGATGCAACACTCTTACACTAGTGGGGAGTAAATATGTGAAGAAATGGCTGTCTGTTCCCATGTCATCTCAATTATCAAAAAAAAAAAAAAAAAAAAAATTAATGTTATAAACCTTACCTTGAATAGTTTTTTTTCTTCTTTGGAATCAAAATAGAATTTAATATAATGAAAACTAAATTAACCCTATGAGATGTGGGAAAAAAACTACATTTAGTGTATAATTTTTATTTTCTTATATATGAAATATGCAAGATAAAGATATTGTAATCTCTAAAAAAAGTTTGAAATCCATATGCTGATGAATCTTTGTTTCAGACCTCTTTGAGTTTTGAAATTATGTCTATCATTTTATTTGTTTGTTCTTAAATATGATGAGTCAAATTTGTTTTGACTTGGCTGTATGAAAGCAAAATTGTTGAATTTTGTCAAATTTTGATGGAAATCTGTTCACACTGCATATTTCTTTTCTGTTCACATGCAAGTGAACACAGTAACTAGAAAATGTGCTCTAATTGGATGCAATTTGCTACTAAATTGTAGATCCGTATCAAACTTTAAACCATATTCTTACATGAATTAATTATCTGTTAGTCAGTGCATGTAAATGTGATAACTGAAGTATCTGGCAATTTGGATGTATCAAATTTGGTTTATGAACTTTTTAGTTCTTTGGCAAATTTTAATTTCAATCAGATATAAGGATATAAGTCTGAAATACTTACTCAGTTTTTTTCCATTTCATCTATACTTATAATAAAGCTCAATGTGTGTGTGTGTGTGTGTGTGTGTGTGTGCGTGTGTGTGTGTGTGTGCGTGTGTGTGTGTTGGCGCTCTACAGGCCATACCGTTGGACCTACAGCTACCAAATTTGGTACATGTATACCGTGGAGGTCGGGAATGTGCACCTCGGAGCCCCTTTTTCGAATTTTTAATTAGAATTTGAATTAATTAAAATTTAAGCGAAATTTCGACGTTTTTCCGCTATAACTTCCGAAAATATTATCGGATAAACATAATTTTAACATCAATTTAAATATAAAAAAAATTAGCTTTCTAATAGTCTCAGTATTTTAACATTTAACTTAAGCTTCTATTTGTAATGAATTTTTAAAGAAGCATTTCAACTATATTTTTCAACAATATATTTCGGACAAAACAATAAAATTTAATCTGCGGGAGCACGTTACGAGTGGAAGGGGAAAAATTATCTTTTATCAATAGGTTGCCATCAGATAGATAAAAACTGAAATTAAAAAAAATAAATAATTATTGCAAATTAAACATTTAAAAATGCAATTTTCAGCACGTGTCTGCATGAAATGAAATAAATATGAAATATATTTTTTTCTTTTTAAAAAAAAAAGAAAATGCAAAGAATTTTTTGTGACTTTTACAATATTATTAATTAAATAAATCAGCTTTGTTTAATAATAGAAATACATCTATAAAAAAGTCTAAATGAAGTAAATAGCTGCATAGTATGTAGCACGAGTCTATAAATGCTTTAAAAAATGAAGAATATTTAGCTTTTAATTAAAAAGTGATGAACTTGTGATATCAGTGTTTTAATGTATAACTCAAGCTTCTATTTTTAACGAATTTTTAAAGAAATATTTTAACCATGTTTTTTTGAGCACGTGACTGGATAAAATAAAATAAAACAATGCCGGAAGTTCAAATAAAAAAAAAACTATCATCGCAAATCAAATCTAAAGAAATACAACTTTCAGCATGTGACTGGATAAAATAACATAAATATAAAATGAGATATCTTCTAAAAAAAAAAAAAAAAAATGCAAGGCAATGGATTCTATGATCGTTTGCAATAGATATATAATTAATTCCATAAATTATCTTTATTTACAGTAAACCTGGTTGAATTTAGACAGGATATGCATTGAAATCCCGACTTAATGGCATATTTCTATAATCGTTTGTAATATCTGTATCATTAATTCAATAATTTTTCCCCTTTTTCACTTTCTTTAAAAAACATATTTAACATTTTGGCAACATCACCGAAAAAAACATTTTTAATATTTTGGAGGCATAATCGATAAATTGTTAGAGCATTAAACTTAAAAAGTTTTTTTCGAATAAAGTTACCGACTCTTTAACTACTAATGACTGAATCTTTTAACTTTAACTATTTCTTAAATTTTGGCTAATGAATATGTGATTTAATTGAAAATTTTAGAACGCATTACTCATGGCGAACCAGCTGGTCGCCAAAGGCGGCTAGTATATAGTACTATAAAAATGAAATAGAAATCTAAATTCTCATGACTTTTATGAACTTGTCTATTATGCACAATTTTTATGTGTTGGGAGAAAGGAGATTATAATAATAAAAATTATGCGAGAAAAATCAGGATTATCATTACCCTCCTTATTTATAATTCAATTAAGTTATTTATAAATGAGAATCAGGAATGTAAATTTTAAGTTCTATTTTTTAATTAAAATTGATTAATGTTATCTCTTTATTACATTTACTTATATTTTCGAAAATCTTGTATTTTTTTATTGACCACTAATTGAATTCCATTAAATTAATAAGAAAGGGCAAAATTTAAGTAATACCAAAAATTAAAAATGCCAAAAGCAAGACCAGGAGCTGCCTGTGTTTATTGCTAATTCAGTGGATCAGAAAACATGTCTGTGGAAATAACGAGGTTCTCTCAGGATCACTGCCAAGTATTTTTTCAAAAAAAAAAAATAATAATTTGAATTCTGCTTTCCCTGCCTCTTTGTTATTAATTTTGCAATCGATTTTGAGATAATTGCCGAGAGATTTAAAACCTTAAACATTGTTCAGAACGGGATGGCAGTGCAAGTTTAACTTGCTTGTCTGTTTACATTCAGTACAAATTTTGTAATTGAACAAATACTTTCATTCCCAACAGATGGAGCCATGCCAGTCGTTAGCTCAGTGAGAAGTTAATTTAAAATCATTTACAAGATTTAGTACTCACAAGGCTAAGAAACAAAGCATAATTACTTCGGTGAAAAAAACTTTTCATTTTTTTTAAATGGGCAAAAGAATATAAAATAATATTTCCTAACCCTTATATAGATTGTATTGAAAGTTTTTCATTGCGAATTAAAAAAATTCTTTTCCAGGAAAATCTATTTTACTTTATATATTTGTATGAAGTCGGAAAAATTATTTTATACTTTTTAGTCGTTCCAAGAACGTGATGTATCATATTTTTATTTAAATAATTATTTACATTATAATATTATGGGCAATTTTCAAATATACTTATCATAGCTTTTCGTCTAATTCGAGCAATGTTTTTAAATATCTTTTAATGGTATCTATAAAATTGCAGGGATTCTAGATCCATTTTAATGTCATAATTCCTTTTGAATGAAGCTTAATTCATTTTCTCATTGGTATTAATAAAAAACAAAGTTTAGCCACTTAGAATTAACTGAATTTTGAACATGAAATGGATATTTATTCCTAAGGGTTAAATCTCAGAAATATCTCATACTACTTGCAACTTTTTATTTGTGCGAAGCGGAAGTTTTGTGATTTGCTGTTATAAAACTAGAGTTTGCATAAAAATCTATGCCAAAATAATAATAATGTTTGTTTTGCTGAAATTAATTCCATTGTTTGAAATAATTTGCAGTTATCAGCAGACACATTCTTCTCAGTAATTATTATACTTATTAAAATTTTCTAATAAATTTAATCTTGAATATTTTATTCAAAAAAATTGACTCTTTCGTAGAAAGTTCTCTTTGGAGTTATGTCTAGTATTCCTTGGGGAGAAAAATTTATTTCTGTGCATCAAAAAATAGAAAAAGTCTGGAACCTTTGGAAAAGCTGTCTAGAAGTTTGTTTTATAATGACATTTACACTTCATCATGAATATTATGCAAAGCATTCAGTAAAGGGGTGCCAGTTGCGGCCAGAATTGAAAAATAACTTCCCAAATTTTAATGAAGTTTTCTACATATTCTTTTAATTTTTTTTATTATTTTTGAATTCTAAATGTATTCTAGTAGTAGTTTCCCGTTTGTATTTTTATTGTTGTTATTGTTTAGCATTTGAAGATATGTGTGATCTGTTTATTGGAAGGAAAAAAAAAAAGATTTGGTGTTTTGGTCAAACGAGTTTTATTATTAAATTCAGTTAAAATATGATAAGAATGAGGTTTGTTTGTAGCTAAAGCTTTACTTCCCAGTTATTATTTCGTCGATGACGCAGATGTTTGTAAAACATCAGAAATGCATCTTCCTCACATTTTTTGTTTCCGAAAATGATGATGATATGTGTGTAAATTCAGGCCGTATAGGAATGTCGATTAATCACTGAATACATTTTAAAGCTACAATCCAAAGGATAATTAAATTGAAAGAATACATCTATACGTAAAATTTAGGTGAATGTTTCTGTGTGAGTGTTGATTTTTTACTGACCAGACCATTTAACAAATAGCTACCAAATTTGACGCATATACTCTTTGTTTAATAGAAGTGTGTGCCTGGGAGCGATTTTTTTTGAAATGTTAATTAAAACTCAATTAATTAGAAATTGAATAAAATTATGACGTTTTTGCGCAATTACTTCCCGAAATTAATATAATAGAAAAATTGTTTTTGCATCATTTTAAAATTAAAAAAAAATTATGATAATGGTTTAATATTCATGCAACTATTTTTCTGAATTTTGGCATTTATTTATTATTATTAGTAGTATTGCATAATTTCTAACAACAGATTAATTTGTAATTCAATCTGTTTTCATTGTCTCAGTAATTGTCTGATGGGGTAATTTCCTTCCATTGCAAGCAGAGCATTTTTATTTAAAATCTACATATTTTACAGGACATATATAAAGAAGTGAAGTAATAATACCACGAAAAATTAGATTAATCGTTCATGTACGTTTATATAGCGTTAAAATGTCACAGGGCTGGTCTCCAATTGAAGAATTCATGTACATATGAAGGTAAGTAAAATAACATGGCTTGGACATCAGACAATTTGGTTGAATCATGGATTTAAATATTAACTTTTGGTTGTTTATATTTAAGTCTAATTAACGTTTAGTAATACAATATATATTTTTTAACTTTTTCTAATATTAGATAAAAGTGTAATGGCAGAATAGCTTTAGCTATTAATTTATACTGAATACTGATTTGTTCTAGAAATAATGATGAAAACTTTACATTCCTTTTCTTGAGCATTTTCACATTTATAAGCTCTTTTATGGCTCACAATTTCTCGACACTTAAAGCTATTTTCTCTGTAATCGCTTAAAAAAAATACAAGAACGATGCTATACTATAAATATAAAAATTTTCTCCAGTAATTTTTGCGCTATTTCCATCATAAGAAATGTTCAAGCATTCACATTAACGAATTATGCCGGGAGTGGATTTTGATTTTTGTTTACCCCTGTTAATAAAATTCGAATGTTCTGGGTGACAGATTTTTTTTTTCACAGGTAATATCGCGAATTAAAAAAATGATAGAATTTTTCCCAGCTTATCACATCACATCTCTCTCTATATATAAATGAATTTTGGCGTATGTGTTGGCGGAATTGTGCCAATACGTAGGTTGAATTTCGCCAAGGATCGAAGACGCGATGTTCGGGTTTAAAGTCCAGTAACTTATCCACTATACAAAAATTGCCACCAATGTTTAGTGGTAGTTACTGGACTTTAAACCCGAACATCGCGGGTTCGAACCTTGGCGGAATTCAACCTACGTATTGGCACAATCACGCCAATACATACGCCAAAGTAGTGACCTCGGACGTGATAAATTTTCAACAGCTCTCTTGGCGCCATCTCTCCATCAGCAACGCAAAGTCGTCAGACTCACTTGACGCAGCAGCAACGCTCATACACTAGCCATAACGCTTGGCGCAATAAAATCGTTCGTCTCTCTACCGAACTCACTGGTAGGGGAGTATTGTGGTGACATCTTAATAAGCCAGTAACTACCACTAAACATTGGTGGCCATTTTTGTATAGTGGATAAGTTACTGGCTTATTAAGATGTCACCACATGAATGTTTATCTGTATGCCTCTTATGCGCTGCAGTAAGCTCATCCATTTCCCGTAAATCTTCAACTAGTTATTATTTGCAGTTACGGGTTGGTTAATAGACATAGTAAAATTATGTAATATGTAATCTATCTATATAAATAAAAACCGCTGTTTCGATTCCGATAAATCTTCGACTACTTATTACTTGCAGATATGGGATGGTTATAGACATAGTAAAATTATCTGATATGTAATCTATATAAATAAAAATTAATGTTTGTTTGTATGTCTTTTGCGCTGGCACCGTTCATCCAATCTCGGTAAATCTTCGATAACATATTGCTTGCACTTACGAGACGTTTATAGACATAATACAAGAATCTAATGTATAAAAAAATATTTTCAGAACTATTTACCGCATCTATTAACCACCAAATAACTCGCCAAGGAGACACAACAGATTCAATAAGAATGCTACATTCTAGCTAAACATAAACATTTCTCAGCCATTGTACGTACATGCAATGTAAGTTTTTCTCTGAGGTAATAGTTTTATTAGAGATAATTTTTAGGGTAACCAATCCTATAGGTTTGGCATTTTAACCAAGCATATAATAAAATTTTAGCTTTTTTTGTTTTTTGTTCCCAATAACTTTCAAAAGCATTATAACAAGTATTATAGTAGTAAGAAAGTATTATAATTTTGCACCATATTAGTTTTTAAAAAAATTCCAACTATATTAAAGATATAACTATATTAAGTTAGATTTCAATTATATTAAAGAAAACATCTTTTATGGTATAAATATATTTTCTATGTTTAATCAATTTAAAAAGAAAATATTTGAATTTCATTTTCTAATATTACAGTTGAAAATTCTGAACGAATATGAAACGAATCACGAGATCCAATAAATAGTTTCTTTCATTACATTCTGAAAGAATACCAAGCTATGCAATTCTAAAAGAATACACAACTCTAATACATGAAAATCAACATTTGTTTGTAGAATAGAATAAAAAAATAAATACTATTTATGATTCCCCTTTATATATATCCACCAATTTCAATGAATGTATTTATTGTCCACAAGAAAATAAATATCATTTTCCTATTATTCTTAATTAAACAAGTTAACTATTTAAAATTCCAAACGATATTTCCAAGATTATTTCTTCTTCGGCAGCAACGCACCGGGTACTAACTAGTTTTTAATATAAAGTTCTATTTTGATTGATTGAAAATAAACTTTGTGATTAAAAACTATATCCTCCTCTTGGAAGGTGAAATAAAAAACAGAAGATGAAAAGGTGTTTTAACTTTTCCTTGTTATTATTAACACTTTTCTCTCTCAGACCTCTATCAGACAGTTCAAATATTAGTTCATTGATTAATAGCGACTTTCATACTGGATTAACAGTGAGGTATTACACAAAGAATTAACTTTCTTTCCTGATAAAACTAGTGAGAAATTACACTTGTAATAAAAGAGATAAATTGTGAAAGACCTTATACTGTTCGATTAGGGTTTTTCTATGCTCTTTGTTTCTTCTTTAAGACCAATTGGTAACGTTATCTGAAAGTTTTTATTTCATCGGTATGTTCACTAATCCCATACAAACGTTTTATTTTATGTTTCACCAAAAACTTTATTACAGTTTCTAATTATTTTTAATCCGTTTGTTGCGAAAAGTATATCAATGTGGGCCTTAAATTTCATAAACTCAGTTGTCTAATGCGAACAATTAGAGTTAAAATTAAAAAGTACTTGTAGTAATTGCTTGTGGTTGGATGAAAAGATTGCATTACTTCTTGCTTTTTTGAATTTAATAATTTATTATTTTAAATTTTATTTTTTATTTATAGTCTTTTAGTTTTTGATTATCTTATTACGATGCTTACGAAGGAAAAAAAAGCATTTCATTGTTAAAAAAATCACCAGATTTTTTTTTAACATTTCAGATTGCTCCGAGTACAAAATATGCCAATTTCGAATTTATTTTTTTTATTTTTTTTTTAATTTTTTTTTTTTAGTGTTTTTTTTTTAAACTGTTAAAAGCAGCAAGTATCATGGATGAAAATTGATAGTTTCTGCTCCGAACACTGTTAATTTCTGTCTAACTGCTGATGAAATTCGTCCAAAAGAATGCTTCTCTATCCATATACTATACCTGATCTTGATATATGAAACACACAACGAATTGTACAGGAGTAACTCGACCGTAGAGTTTTAAGATTAGAATTGTAAATTTGAACCTGATTTTTTAGTGAATTAATTGACTGCTGTATCAATCAATATGAATCAATCTGTTCTTAGTATATGAAAGTAAAACAAATACGATAAAGAAATTAAGTCGCAATGCATATTGTGAGAAGGAAAATTATTAAACATAAATTGGAAATGACAAAAATAATGTAATTGAAATTCCAATTCGCTGAGAGAATTGAGGTAGACTTGTAAATGCAAAAGTGGAAATATTAGGAAATCGGGGGGAAAAAAAACTGGCAGAGTAGGAATCTTTTTGCATACATTTTATTATTTAGAAGTATTACCATGCACTTTTCATATTTGCCGAATTATAAAGCCTTGCTGAATAACTTTTATAAAATTAATTTTTTTACTTACATTATTTACCATTTTTAAAATTTAATAATTATAATTATAATAAAAACAAGGAATATATTTTTTTAAGAATTCAATTCTTAGGTCAACAATTTTTATTATTATTTTGGTTACTTTTTATGAAATAATTATCAAAAAAATTATTAAGTATTAAAAAATTATTGACTTTTGCAAGAATTGGACTCGCATACTTCACCTTCACGTGAAAAATATTGAAATCCTCGTATTTTACAGATGGACCTACTGTCTGTTGATTTCAATTGTTATTACAAACTGCTGAAACTCTATTTAAAGTATTAAAAATGAATTATAGTTAATTAATGAATTAATATTTGAAAGAAAAACCTGTCTTAACATCGAGTGTCATCCCTACAAGTTAAAAAAATGTATTTGAAATTGAGTGGATGAATAAAAAGTGTTTTATTAACGATTGAAAATTTGTACAAGATATATAAATTTTATAGAGAGGGAGAGTGTGAACTAATAGTAGAAATTGAATATATTGTAATAATAAAAAATAACTTTAATTTTCATATTATTTTAAAAACAATAACTGTAATTTTATAAATAACTGAAAATTAATCCGAATTTAAGCTTTTTAAATATTAATTATATAGATCCTCCCTCCATCGGTTTATAAGTTTTTCGGTTTATAAAGTTTTCTAATTCTGAATTTATGATAGTTTTATATATTAAGGTTTTTCTTTTAATTATTTTTACAAAAAGTTTTATTTAACACATTGAAACAGTCAGTGTTATTAATTTTAAAATGTTTCGTGTCGGGTTTGGATTTAAGTTTCATCAAAAGAGAGCTGCTTTGCATTTCATTCGCAATAGTTTCGTTCATTTTCTTCTTCCTCGTAACGAAAAATCCGTGAAGGATTATATTTCTTGGTCTTCATTGTAGTCAGAAGCTGCTACTTTTAGTATATTAGGTTGGAAACTTTGAAACAGGCGTTGAATGACACTAAAACTAAACAAAAAACGCCCGTTTCATAGTTTCCAACATAAAAAAACTCCAAAATTATTCTTTTAGAATAAAATCTCTTTATTCGTATATATTTTTTAAAAGTAAGCTGGGTAGTTAAATATAAGAAAATAAGCATTTTAATTTAAAGCAAAATAAAAGTGAAATATAAAACTTAAAAATGAAAGTTAGCTGTGAAATAACTAAAAGATTTAGAACTAAATTCAAGTAAAAGTTCTTGCGATTGTTTTAATAATAATAAAAATAATAATAATTTAATTTACTGATTTGGTTGAGCGAGAAAAAAATCCTATTTAAAAATGCCTTCCGGCCATTATTACTTTCTCATATACGAAGTATATTAGGAAAAAAATTGTATTTGTTAAAAATTTCGAATTTGAAATTTTGATAAATCTACACGATCCACACTTTGAGTGTAAGAAAACACTTATTTGGAAATATGTCTGTCTGAGCACGATCATTCAAAAACGTTTCAAATTAGATGGATGAAATGTGAACATAGTCTTTACAGCAAATTAGTAGATTCTATCTAATTTTGAAGGAAATCATTTCAAAGAAGGTATGGATGTCCCAAAATAATTACGTATATAATGAAACCATAAAATGTAAAGAACCAGATTAATAAAATTTGATGTTAATTTAGCTTCTGAAATTCGATCGGTGTAAAGTTTTAGAACCGTATTCAGATTAACTGTTTGCCCATCTGTAATTTCGCATTCACGTAAACTGGATAACTCAAGAACATAATGTAACATTCCCCTGTCCCATTCACGATAAGCGGCATTTGTTCAACACCTGTTAAAACCCTCCATTGTTGAGTGCCTCCAGATGGCTGGATGGGTGACCTTCTTATCACCGAATGGTCGTTGTATCTGGTCATGAGTGATTCCGTTGAAAGACCACACGTAAGGTTCATTGCTGGGGCAGAATCTATCGCATCTTCAAAGGAAAGAAGTGACAAACACTTGGATTCCAAATAGTCTCCTTTGTGAAGGGACTATCATTGACGCCTGTTCCAGAACGGTCAATTGCTGGGATGCATCATTAATGGATATTTCTCCCGTCAGACTGCTGCCACATATGAATGAAATTTTTGCTGAACTAATGGCCAATGGAGATCTCACGTGGACGAATAGAAATTGAGGAGTTGGAGTTTGGACACAGAAGAAGAGCGGATTTTTCTTTGAAGAAAGAAGATACAATTTTTTGGATTGCGGACTGCGGTACTATTTATTTTACTATTTCTTTCTTTCTATGTACTATTTCTTTCGTGGTGCATAGAATAGTTTAAGAAAGCAGTAAGACGAGAATTATTATTAGAAAAACTGTAGTTGGTACTATAAATAGATATGTAGATAACCTTTCATGGGAATATACCTTGTATGTAATAAAATGAAAATCTTTATAAAATTAAATGATGTTTTCCTTTCTTTTAACATTTATTGGTATCTAGCGATCACAAGTATTTAAATAAATTATTATTTACGAAGTAATGTAAAAACTGATGAAATGAATAATTTGATAAAGATAAATGAAAGAAAAGAAAAGAAAATAGTACCGAAATTGAAGACAGAAGCAATTTTTCTATGTTTTTGAAACTTGAACGATTTTATTTTATTTACCTTTTTCTAGTAGTTATATAAAATATAAAGCATTGTGTGCCCAATTTATTTCAATCAAGGTTGTCAGATTTCCCCTGATCAACGGATTTCCTCTTTTGTAGTGTTATTTTAGAATTTTCTGTTTCTGCTCTCAAGGGTTTGGAAATTTCCTTCCTCCATCAATTTTTATCTTTATCGCAAAAATACGAAAATGCTTAAAAATTATGAACTTCGGTCTGTTGACATCCGCAAAAGAATTGTCTTTGCATCTTTAATTTAATAAATAAAATAAAAGCTGAATAATAAAACAAAGTTTAATAAATATCATAGTAAAAGGGATTTATTCATACCTTTCTTAAAAAGATATTTTTACACTAAAAAATAGATAAATAAAATGTTTATATGTTTTTAGAACAATTGTGGGGACATTTAATTAATCAAAATGTCAAAAATATTTCTTAAAATGTCTGGTGCTGATAAACCAGTTACTGGACTGTGTTCCACATCATGATTTCCATGATCGAATGGCTGTTCATAAATTTTCAGTGGTATTCTTTCTCTCTCCTCTATTACATTTAAAGAGTTCATTAACTATAATGAATTTGCGTTTAAAAAGAGCTCTTTTCAATACACCAAAAGCACTATAACCTATTGGTGAAACATTAGGAAACTCACATAAATGTATTGAAAAGATATATATGTATTGCCTGTATCAGTCTACATTTTTTCAAGAAATTCTATGGTTTTTTTCGGAATATGACTTATAACTTTATTTGGATTAGTTCCCCTTCCTGACACCAGATGGTAGCCCTTTTCCATTATCTTAAAAGTTATGCATAAAAGATTTCTTGTTTTACTTGACAGTCAATAAAAGTAAACGTTCACGTGCAGTGTGATCGATCAGTAGCAAAGGAAAAGCAGAGCAAATTTATTTTAATGATCACGCCCAGAATGGAACCCAGAGAGTTTCTAGTGAAATTATTAATTTTTGAAGAAAATAATTTTTATTGTCTTTAAGAAATATTCGTAACCCTAATATAGAATTGCTTAATTGGAAATTGTATAAAAACAAGGGGGGACTCAATGTGAATAAATGGATGACTAATCAGGAAAATTGATTCAGGATTTTTCTTTCATAGAATCTTCTACTTTTTGCAAATAGGAGCGCAGGGTATGTGCTCTCGAACAGTCCAAAAATAACTCGTTAGGGAATTGTCCCCTATATTCAACAATCTTGGCGAAATTTCATCTTTTGATAATTTTTTGTTGTTGTCGTTTTGCTAATTCTAATCTTCATCCAGAATCATAATGTATTTTCATTTATTATTATTTTTTTTTTTAGATAGTTTTCATATACAGGACTGATTACAAATGTCCAGCATTATTTTTCTTAACTTTTTTTAAGTTGCATTTATTTATTTTTGAATTTTATTTAGTGTTGTTAGAAATGGACTTAAAGATTTAGCAACTTATTTGTGTGTATGCTGAGTTTTACTTCTTACCAGTAGTTCTATTTCTCTTACAAGTAGTTCTATTTTTGAATAGCTTGTGCTTTTTTTTTTTCCTCGACATTTGTTTGAAATCTTTCTATGTTAAAAAAGTTCCCTTTTTGTTTCATGCTTTTGTTTGTTTTGCATTTAGAAATTTTAATTCCATCTATTCATATCACTACTATTTCGAACTTTGAATCGGAATAAATATGTGAAATAAGAGAAAAAAAAAAATGTTTTTCGGTTGGTTTGCATTCGGCATTTTGGAAGGAGAAAAAATTGACAACTAGCAGACGATATTTCAAATAATAAGTTGTTGCCTGAAGTTATTATTCAAAAATATTTATTTAATAAAATTCTTTTTGAAAAGCTTCCAAAACATTTATTAGGGCCTTGTGTGTTTTTGAAAAGAAATTTAAATTATAATTTCATAATAATGACAATAGTTACAGAATAATTTTTAAAAAATAATTAATTAAATACCTTATTATATTCTTATCAACTTTCAAGGTTTATTTTACGTTTACTATTTATTGTTCTTATTTTTTTCTATCCATGAAATTATAAACAGTTCTAAATATCCGATTACATTATTCGAAATTTCATCTTTTTATTAACATTTTTTGCTTTCATGAATTTATGTTTAAAAGTACTTGTAATATATTTTCCATGTGATTTTAAGTAGAATCGTATAAGTTTTAAAATTAAACTAAAGTATCTCCGGAAATTATCTCTTAAATTGTTGAAGCATATAAAAATGTTAAAGAAGAATTTTAAATTGCTCTGGATACTTTTCACTATAACCGTGACGGTATTCAAACATGGCGATACGTTTCCCGCTTGCATTTCGATCTTATGTCAAGAAAGATTGATGAATGAACGTGATTTCCTCCATCTGCAGATTTGAACAAATCAACATAAAAAAAAGAATGTAAGAACTTAAGCTCCTTTCCAGAAAACTGCCAGATTCAGCTTAAATGCTGTTGCATATTTTAACGCCCCTTTTTTTGCAATATCAATTTAAATCCTCGTATCTTGCAGTCTAATTTTTTTTTTTGTTCATCCAGTACAATTTTATTCACTTTTTTTAAACCTTTTTTTTTTTTTTTTTTTTTTTTTTTTTTTTTTAACAAATGGATTTGTTTAAAAGATCTTCATAACTATGTTTTAAAAATGAGTTCAACTAGTTACAAAAGTATTCTTCGAAAAAAAAAGTTTTATTAGTTTCAAAAAATTCTTTATTTTTATTTTAAAAAATGAGTAAGTTGCAAAAGTATATTCAGGTTTACAGAAAAATTATATAAATTTTAATGTTTATTAATAATTTTAAAAATTTCATTTCAAACTAATATATGCTTTAGTTTATATTTTTTTTTTTTTTTTTTTTTTTTTTTATATATATATATATATATATATAGTAAATTAGAAATATATGCAAAGTAAAAAGGAATGCAATGGAATCATAATTACAACAAATAGAAAAAGAATCCTGCCTGAAGACTTTTCAAGTTCACCCTCAGGCAAGGATTCAAAATAAGGGATTTTTTCTGTGAGGCATCGGTGGACAATGATCAAAAGTATTGACACCTCGTGACCCGAAAATTAAAGCCAAAGAGAAACATCAATTTTAGAGCCAAGGCACAAAACAACATTAAAATGATCATCATTAAATGAAGTTTTTTAGTAATTCGTAAACTCTAAATTTAGAATATAAATAGAAAAAAAAAATAAGAAAAATATACCTTTTTCAGTAAGAAAGAACGATATTTAGTATAGAAATTTAATATAATTTAAAAAATATTTCCTTTGTATTGAATATTAAAAAGAGTCCTAATTTTTAAATTATTAGACCATGGTCTTCACACTTATACTTCTAAAGAATATTGGAAAAGGTTATGATGGTAGTTATGTTTTTTTAAATGTAATTAAAATAAATGAATGAATGGTATATCACCTAGTTAAAATATACAAGATTCCAAGGAATGACGAGATGGTTGTCTTTTAAAACAGTTTTTTTGTAACAGCAAACTTAACAAGATTTAACAACGTACATCTATATCTATACTTATAATAAAGCTCAATGTGTGTGTGTGCGTGTGTGTGTGTTGGCGCTCTACAGGCCAGACCGTTGGACCTACAGCTACCAAATTTGGTACATGTATACCTTGGAGGTCCAGAATGTGCACCTCGGAGCCCTTTTTTCGAATTTTTAATTAAAATTTGAATTAATTAAAATTTAATCGAAATTTCGACGTTTTACCGCTATAACTTCCGAAAATATGATCGCATAAACATGATTTTTACATCAATTTAAAGATTAAAAAATTAGCCTTCTAATGCTATCAGTTTTAATGTAGAACTTAAGCTTCTATTTTTAACGAATTTTTAAAGAAATATTTTAACCATGTTTTTTTATCACGCGACTAGATAAAATAAAAGAATGCCGGAAGTTCAAATAAAAAAAAAATATCATCGCAAATAAATCTAAAGCAATACAACTTTCAGCACGTGACTGGGTAAAATAAATTAATATAAAATGTGATAGCTTTTTAAAAAAATAAATGCAAAGCAAAGGTTTCTTTAATCGTTTGCAATATTTAAATCATTTATTCCATAAATTATCTTTATTTACAGTAAACCTGATTGAATTTAGACGGGATATGCATTGAAATCTCGACTTAATGGCATATTTATGTAATCGTTTGCAATATCTGTATCATTAATTTAATACTTTTTTTCCCTTTCTCGCTTTCTTGAAAAAACACATTTGATATTTTGGCAACATCAAAGAATTTTTTTTTAATATTTTGGAAGCATAACCGATGGTTAAAACTGACTGATTTATAAAATTAAAGAATATTATTAGGAAAAGGTGTACTTTTAGAACTTTCCATCCATCATCTTAAAGAAAATATTAATTTCAGGTCAATCAATGCCCGGAATTACTTCAAGGCTAATGAATATGTGATTTAATTGAAAATTTTAGAACGCTTTACTCATGGCGAACCAGCTGGTCGCCAAAGGCGGCTAGTATTTTAAATAAAGACACGTGAACAATTAATCCGAGTAAAAATATAATTTCATATTATATTCCGAGACAAGATATATTCGGTAAGCCATTCTAGAAGCTACCGTAGAGAAATCCAAACCATATTACACGCGCACACTCACAGAAGAGGACTGAAACTTTCTTACATGCATATACACACTTATGATACCACGTGGGTTTCGCGGTTAGCTCCGCCCACTTATCATGTGATTGAATTCGTTTGCAACAGTAATAATTAACTGGTTCTTCCATTCTACTTAATCAATACATTTATTGAAATTTGCTCAGAAATAGGCGGATTTTTTTTTCCTTATATTTTTGTACTTGTTTGTTTACGGATGTTTTTTTTAAATAAAAAAAAGTACATTTTTTGATGTTTGATATAAAAGAAATTTGAGGGCGGGGGGGGGGGTTATATAAAAGAAATTGAAGGTAGGATTTACAAGGAGTTGAGAATCGAAAAAATTTACGTTGGTTAATTTATAGGTATTTAAGCTGTTTTATCATGTTAGAAGATGTTGTTTTGATTTGAGGTTTTTAAAGCCCCAAAATGTGTAGGAAACTAATTGGCGATTTATCTCATTTTGAGCATCAATTTTTCACTTTTTGGATTATTAGTAAGTAATTTAGAGGGTTATCACATTTGGCGATTTATCATCAACTAAAGTCACAACTTGATTTCCAAATTATTCTTACTCTGAATTCTTACGAATTGTCTTCATTAATTTAAGGCATTAACCGTTTTAAATCGGTTTGAAACAATCACGAGACTATCAGATTACGCATGCGTCAAAATAAAAAGAAAATAAAAATCACCGAGTTTTTCCCCCCTTTTTCCCCCCCTTACTCTATCTGAAAATGGATGTTCGAGCATCAAAACTTTATTTACCAGTTAGAAAAACTGAAAATGAAAGTTTAAAAAAATATGTGTACGTGTAGGGATTGAGACCGATAGAGAAGTCTTGTAATTGTTTCAAACCAGTTTAAATTGATTAATGACGTCAATTAACT
>JAPMOQ010021343.1:1423843-1436882 GCA_026543055.1 Argiope trifasciata | reverse complement strand
AAAAAAAATTTATTTGCTATAAGTCTTACTTACTCACTGAAATAAACTGTACTATCTGTGGCTTTAAGTATGTGTTTGAAGAATCTTTCTATTAAAACTATTTTTTTTTCATTAAAAAAAAAAAAGAAAAACTAAATTCTTTATAAATCTAGCAGTTCTTTTTCAATTTTCATTTTAACTTGAGTATTTTTGTAAATTCAGTCTTCATTTGAAATATCTCAAAGAACTTAACTATTATCTTTTTTTTTTTTTTGAACACTCTAGAATAAACTCCTTTCATGTTCAGAGAAGGGGGAGGGATAGTTAGCGATGAAATTTCGTATTCTCATGAGTTACCATTTACGTACGGCAAATGGTATACCGTTTGCGATCTGAAATTCTGAATTTTTTAAACTTAATTTTTTTTGTACTTTATTATTCTTCGATTTTCTTATGTGTACTTGAGAAATGCAGTTTGAAAGTGCTGAAGACTTCTTTTCATTTAACATGAAGTCTATTGAAATGTTCTTTCTATCTTTCTTTAAAAATCTCAGTTGAGATGTTCTTTTGATTTAACTTTTTTTTAACGAATTAACTATAAATATTTTTTATAGTTTCGTTTCGTTAATTGACCTTATTCTTAAATTTTTCTAAAATGTTCTCAAGTTAAACGTGTAATTTTTCATAACATGTATGCACTGCTAAATATATTTTATAATTATTAACTAACTCAAAAAATTATTTCATAAAAAAATCTCTGACTTATCATAAAATTCTTTCATTTATGATTTTATATAAATTATGTGAAGCAAATATTAATATTTTATTTGGTATTGCTCAATAAACGTAATTTTGAAGGATGTATACATATACAATTCTTTGTTCCTAAGGTGACACTTCCACTTTTAAATAATAAAAATGAAACCATTTATGCCTTCTGCGATCAAATCTAACTCAATTATGAAACTTTTAATATATCTACTTTAGGGCAATTATTCTGTAAACATTTTTCTAATTTGTCATAAAATTCTGTCATTTACGATTTTTATATGATTTATATGAAGCAGAAATTAATATTTTATTTGGAATCGGTCAATAAACATACTTCTGAGAGGGGGGGGGGGTCACGTAGTTTAAATTTTATACAGTTCTTTGTTCCTAAGGTGACACTTCTACTTTTAAATAATAAAAATAAAAACATTTATGTCCTCTGCTACCAAATCTGATTAAATTATAAAGTTTTGAATATATGTACTTTAGGGCAATCAACAGTTTCATTTGGTTACGCTTTGCGCTCCCAACGCATAGGTCTCCATGTTCGATACTCGTACTGAACAAGGTCGTTTTAACCTTTCATCACTTCAGTGGGTCAATAAACTGAGAACTGAGTTTACTTGGAAAATAAACACTGGGTATTACGCGTTAGACTGATCACCTAACCAGGAAATATGCCTTGTACTCCAAGGACCTTGATCGAGAAAGCAGATATGGGTACTGCAGGCTTTGGCCCACATGGGCTGCCAAGCCAATGAGTTTAATGTAACAGTTTATTGCAAACTAATCAATTTTGGCAAACTCCGATCGCTGATGATATATTTTTCTTATAGCAATCAATGTAATAATCTAAAACCGTCCATTTTTTTAAAACAATATTCATAACTTAAATCTGTTTTAGTCGCAAAAGAATCCATCTCTTATTTTTTTTATCTCCAGAATGTTTTAATAAGTAATACTCTTAGAATTCTAAGTCTGCATAAAACTTAAATTTGGTTAATTCATCAGAGGATTTATTAACTTAAACTACATGAAATATAATTATATATTTCACTTGGACAATTTTTCAGATTCTTAAGCCGAATCATATGGGACCTTAGCGTACAACTCTTGTATATATAAACTATGTTTGCCTTGTATAATAGAGAATGATTGAAGTAATAATATAAATATTTTCAAACAGCGCAGAAAACTTTTTCTTTCCTGCTTCAAATACCATTTTTCATATTTATTTCATGTCATTAATGAAAAGTTTCTAAAATCACATTTATTATATGCTTAAGTTGCGGTAAGAGTTGTTTTTGTCTTTTTAATTTGAGCTTTCATTAGCATAATATAGCATATTTACAAAATCTTAATTTTCTCATACTCTTATAACAAGCTGGTCAGAATACACTTTATTTTATCTGGAATACATTGTTGGAGGAATTTAATTTGAAGTAAAATTGGAAATTTTGAAATTAATTGTTAATCCGAGTTATCTTTGTTTTTTTATTTTAAGTTTTTGTTAACCTATCGGCAGCTCTTTTATAAGAGCTAATTTTTCACATACATTCGTAACAAATTTGTATAAATTAAATTTTATTTCATGCGAAATACATTGTTGGCGGAATTTGATTTAAAATTAATTTTTCATCCTAAATTTGAAAGAAAAAAAATTAGGCGTTATAAAAATTATTTTTGTGCTGTAATATTTTTTAAAGTTATTGTAAAAGAAATAAAATACCAAAATTTCGCTAAATATTATTATTTAAGGTATCCGACTACGTTTGAAGGTAAATTTTTAAAAAATTAGATTTTTAAACTATTTGAAATTATAGTTTCTAGCTGTATTATAATACAAAGTACTATAAATACAACAAAATTATACGAAAATATAACATATCTTGAGAAATAGGAAAATTTCTAGCACATTTTAATGAAGTTAAACCAAAACGGTGAACACTCTACGCAAAATTGTGATGCAGTTATCCAATTTTTCTTTCTACGCAAACTGTAGAACAGAATGATGAATGAAATGAACCAAACTATAAGAAAAATCTAGAGACCCAAAGAAGTTATGGGTTAAAATATACATAATTATGCATTTTTTTTTTCATAATTTCACAACTTAATTGTTCTAAAAACACCTGTAAATGAAAAAGTATTTCCCCAACAATAAAAGTTTGGGTTCATTTCCTTGCCCATATCATTTAAAACACACGTTAAAATCGTTATGTTAATACCTCTGTTAGTCTTTGCGATGTCATGTCAACGGTGGAAAATTTTTATGAAAATTAAAGTTTTGAGAAAATTGAATTACAAGACAAATTTTAGCTGAAAAATACATTGATGGGAAAAAAAATCTTAACAACAAGAAAAAATAATTGTACAGTAATGAAATTTTAGGAATACATTTGTCTAGGTAACATAAAAGTTTCAAGATCACAGGTAGATCCATAGGCGAGAAGAGCCATTTCAAATGTGAAATGTTGGGACATTAGTAACCGGTGTAACCGCCAGAATTTTGAATGCAAGCATGCAAACGTGCATGCATTGTGTCGTACAGGCGTCGGATATCAGTTTGTGGGATGGAGTTCCATGCCTGTTGCACTTTGGCGGTCAATGCAGGGATAGTTAATGCTGGTTGTGGATGACGCTGGAGTTGTCGTCCAATGATGCACCATACGTGCTCGATTGGAGAAAGATCTGGTGATCTAGCAGGCCAATTCAACATGTCGACACTCTATAGAACATGTTGGGTTACAACAGCGGTGTGAGGGCGAGCGTTATCCTGTTGGAAAACATCCCCTTGAATGCTGTTCATCAATAGCAGCACAACAGGTTGTATCACTAGACTGACGTACACATTTGCAGTCAGGATGCGTGGGATAACCACGAGAGTGCTCCTGCTGTCATACGAAATTGATCCCCAAACCATATCTCCAGGAGTATGCCCTGTGTGTCTAGGCCGCAGACAGGTCACTAGCAGGCGTTCACCTGGCCTCCTTCTAACCAACAAACGGCTATCACTGCAACCAAGGCAGAACTGGCTTTCATCAGAAAACACAACAGATCTCCACTCCGTCCTCCAATGAGCTCGAGCTTGACACCACTCACGTCGCAAACGGCAGTGGTTTGGAGTCAGTGGAATGCACTATACAGGGTGTCTGGCTCGGAGCTGTCCTTGAAGTAACCGATTTGTAACAGTTCGTTGTGTCACTGTGGTGCCAACTGCAGCTCGAATTTCAGCTGCAGACGCAGTACGATTAGCCACAGCCATACGCCGAATACGACGGTCTTCCCTCTCAGTAGTACCACGTGGTCGCCCGGAACCTGGTCTTCTTGAGGCAGTACCTTCCCTTGACCATTGCCGCCAATAGTCATGCACAGTGGATACATTCCTGCCAAGTCTTTCAGCAATATCGCGGAAAGAAAACCCACCTTCTCGTAGCCCTACAACACGACCTCGTTCAAACTCAGTGAGCTGTTGATAATGACTTCTTCGTCTTCTCAGAGGCATACTTGACTAACATTAACCCATTACGTCAAATCTCAACTGTAAATAACGATCACGAACCTTACAGCGCTTATTTAAAGCAAACCTCATTTGCATGTTCATAGTGTCGCTACTAGCTCGAAATTTGAATCGACGTCATCTTTCAGATGTATAAACACGCCTACCAAATTTCGTTTATTTAGCACAGCTCCTTCCTAGTGTTGGAATTTTTTTTCCCCCATCATTGTATGTGACTCTGGATAATAGGTCAGGCATTTCCTTTCCTAGAAGAGATAAACTGTTTTGGAAAGAGAAAAGTCTGAACTACAAGATATAACAATAAAAAAAAAAAAGATTCGTCAATGGGGTTAATAGTCAATGTTTTTAACATAGTCTGATACCTTAATCAAAATCTTGGTCACCATTTAAAACATCGCTCCTAGATACACACTAATGCATTCCTTATACTTGTTGCAAATTTAGATGCATATTCATTATTGATATTGTTGCTCTTTAATCATTTACGTAGTATCTTAATGTGCCTATATTTGCACTTTCTTTATTTTGTATGCATACTTTCTGCTAGGCGGAAAGAAAATTGCGCGGTCCATTAAATGCAGGTGTATAAATGCAGAAATAGATGTTTCTTTGTTAAAAATTTTTCATACCTTATTGTGACGCATGTTCGTTTATTTTTCATTTTCTTTCTTGTCAATGTTAATTCAGCTTCCCCCCCTTTGATATGTAAATGGGACAAATATTTTATTTGCATGAATTTCCATATATTACCTCAGTATTCCCATAAATAACGGTATGAATAAATATTTGTATATGCTGAATACTTGATCTAAAATTACTTTACAAGTGTAAAACTTTGTTAAGTTAATGTAATGAATATTGCAGGTTAATAAATAATTGAAGCATTCTTTTACAGCAACGCACTAAAGTTTACAAATAACCTCATCCAAAATCTTAAGGAATGGATTATAGTTTGATTCTAACGATTTACGTGATATCAGACGAATCTATTTTGATAAGTGTAGGAGGCAGACGTGAAGCAAAGTTTGCCAACCCTGACTGGTTTTTGCTTCATCAGAACTAAATGCACCGAGTTCTGATCATTCGTATTTATTCTAACTCTTTTATTTCTTCATATCCAATTTATCGTTTCGTATTTGAATTCCTCTGAACTTATTCCTTATTTGAATTCTGTATTTGTCTAATCGAGATCGAAATTCAGCCGTCATCTCATTGGTATTACGCTACATTTATAGTACATTCAAGGAACTCAATTGAACTCAAAATGACGTAATTATTAGAAGATATTGAGTTTCAGTCAAACGCATGCGTTATACTAAGCCGGTGGTGGGGAAACTTTTTTTTAAGACGGGCCATTTGTAATAACTAGACGATCGTAGCGGGCCAAAGAATAATGCTTAATCGTTAAAAAGTTTATGTGTTCTATAAACATATACATATATTATTACATACACTTATTATTTTAATAGTAAAAAAGCAAAAGGTAAAAAAATTATAAGCACAAAATATAAAATGAATTTAGTGTAGTTCTTGATGTGAAGTATTATCACTTTATTTTCTGGTGTCATTACTGGTTGATGGTGCATGAGAAAAATGAAATTGAGACTGTTTTATCAAAATTTCATCATAGTCCGGTTCCATTTGCGAAGCAGAAATTCTTAAAACTGATGAAAGGTGCTCATCTGTAATTCTGTTTCTTAAAGAAGTTTTCCTAAGCTTCATTGTTGAAAAGATTTGTTCGCATATATAAGATGAGCCGAACATTGTCATTATCTTCATTACTAACTAATGCTCTTGCGCGGGTGTTTGTTGAGGCAGTGGGAGTTTCGGGGATTACACAAACAATTACTCGAGTCACAGCGGGTCTTTGCAGATGACTGACTAAGTCGCTAACTAACTGATCTTCGGGCGGCCTCGCTTGTATTTATACCTACCTGCAAGGATTGTTCGGGAATTGGAGTTTTGCGGTTCTTTCGGAAAAACAGAACAATGAATTGAAAATGCGAGAGTATGTGGAAGTTTCGAGCGAAGAGGAGTCAGCAGTTGGGGTCGGATGGATTTGTCCAGAATGCTATTGTGTTTTCAATATCCCCGCAGATAGTTTTTATGCGGGTCGTCAAATTACGAAGTAAGAATGCATTCAAACATTCTCACGACGGCACTCTTAAACGGGCCGGATTAAACCTTTCCGCGGGCCGGACTTGGCCCGCGGGCCGTAGTTTCCCCATCACTGTACTAAGCTATAGCGACTACTTTAAATGAAGTGGCAGAGAACAAGAATTGAATTTCAACAACTATTTTTTTTTTCTTTTCCTTTAATTCCTCATTTTGCTGGGCCGCGGTGGCCTGGTGGTAAGGTCTCGGCTTCGGAACCGGAGGGTTGCAGTTCGAGACTCGATTCCACCGAAGAACCGTTGTGTGAGGGGGTCTCTTGCACGTTAAATTTGTCAGGCCAAACGTCCTCCCGCTGGTGTGGCGTGGTGTGGAGAGGGGAATGCCAGTTCAGGTGTCGTCCTCGTCATCTGACCGTGATTCAAAATGACGAGGTCCGTCCCAAAATAGCCCGCGTGTTGCTTTCAAACGGGACGTTAATATAACTAAACTGGATGTTGGATGTTGCTCAGACGTAAAATTCTATACTTTCTTTAAACAGAATAGTTTTCGTTTTAATTCATGTTACCATTGAAAAAAAAACTAGTGCTAGATGTTGAGTTTCAGTTAAACGCATGCGTTATACTAAGCTATAGCGATTACAGAAAAGGAGTTTCTTTCTTTAAATAAAGTGTCAGAAAACAAGCATTGAATTTTAGCAACTACTTTTTTTTTTTTGTCTTTTCTCTTTAATTCTTCATTTTGCTATAATTTTGGATGTTGCTCAGACGTAAAATTCTGTTCTTTCTCTAAACATAATGGTTTTCGTTTTAATTTATATTGCCATAGAAAAAAAGTAGTACTAAAATCTTTCAGTGGAAACAAAACAAAAATAACTCTCTACTGAGATAAAAATTAAATGAATGCAACTTAAATGAATATTTTGTATTTATACATTGATACACATAGAGTAATATAAGTAAAAATAATTTTGTATAAATTGCGTTATTTTATTTAAAGAAACGTTTAAGTATTCTTCTTGTCACTAGATGCTTCTATCTTTAATTATCAATCTTTTCTTACTTAATAAAAAAAAATTAACGTATTCATTCAAAAATTCTACCTAAAGATTTAGACCAGATTGAGTCTGAAATCCAATTCTGTAATTTCTCTTTCTTTTTGTGTCTCTTTGAAAGCGATATCTCAAGTATATGAAAAACTAAAGACATAATTTTTTTTTCATTGATCTGTATTTCACAATTCTTGATTTCTTCCACGGTAGAATTTGGAAGAAAATTGTCAACGGGGAATCCGTTTTTAATCTATATTCATTTATACATGGTAATTTAACAACGTAACGATCTAATAGATGAAATTTGACCTATTTTCTTATTACTAGAATTGTTGAAATGTATCAGATTCGAACCAAGTTTTCAATAGTAATGAGTATGTTCATCGATGGGTATGTAATGGCAATAACTCAAAAAATTTTACAGTAATAAATGCTTAAAAATTGGATTGCGTATACAAAATTTATATTTAATTTCCAATTCGATCAGTCTTAGAAAAGATGACCCACTTCTCAATAGGGCCGTGGTTGCAGGTATCAGCTTTAGGTTGTAGGTTTGAAAAGCGATTTCATTGAAGTTCTTTCGTGTATGTAGGTTTGGTGCATGGCAGATTTGTGGTTGATGGTCCTCCAGTTGGCGTGGTGCAGAAATTTGTAGAGCGTTTTTTTAGATCGGGTTTCAAAGCTTTGAAGCTCTAATATTGCTTCTAAATAGGGCGTTGATAGAATTAAACAAAAATATCTTCACTACATTACAAAGTGGACCTGAAATTGCCCCTTGCTTTGAGAGTTTCTCTATTTGTTTAATAATTAGTTATTTAATTCTAAAGTGAAATATTTTCAGATAAATTGATTAGAATCTTTTGCTCATACAAATATTTATCTACAAATAAATATATACTTTTTTATTTAAAAATTATTTTTAATTCTGATATTAAATTTGTGAATTATTTTCAAATTTTAGAAATCGAAATTACATACATCGAAATTGAAAAGCCATAAGATTTTATTTTTAATGTCTTTTGACTCGAACGTTAAGGACTTTCTTTTTGCATCAAAAATTCTAACGTGACATGTGTATTATACAATTGAGAGATTAATAGGGGCAATCAGCTGTATTAACTTAAAATTGATTTGTCATTTGTAGAACGATTCTGTTGTTGAGAATAAAGTCTAATGATTTATTAAATGTGCATTTCGCTTATTTATTGCATGGATCTTAAGAGCATAAATCAAATAAAAACAACCGAAAGCAAACAGTACTTATTTGGGCATCTGACAGCCACGAGGATTAATTTTGTCGGAATATCTTTCGCCTGTCTAAATCTGTCACGCCCACCTTATTAGCCTCGCATTCTCCGTTATAGAGCTGCGTCTATTATTAAAAGGCGAATATGTCACCATTAAGCTCCGTCATAACATCTCTTATTGCTTAGTGTTAGTTGAAATTTGATTGTGTATAAATGCATTATTTATAGATTTCTTATTGGCCTTTTCAAGCTACTTACTGGATACATTTCAAATGAATGTAGAAATCATTTACTATATCGTTTTGCAAGTTTTTTTTTACGATATTCATCTGTGACTTTTCATTCTACTTAGACCAGACCATTTCTATCAATATTCTTAATTATTAGCGAATTCTTTGGCATCTATTTTAGGCTTTTTGTACCTCTTCCTCATTATAGAGTTTCACTTTTAGTATCATTTATTGTAAAATCACTCATTTTAAACTTAATAAACTTATTTATTACAGTTTATTTTATTATAGTACGACTTTGTAAAAATGTAACAATTTTTATTAATTTTTATAATTTATAATTCATTCGTATTAATTTTTGAATAAAATCCAACAAGAGATTGATTATTTGTCAGTCTCTATATTCGATATTACATGAAAATGAGAATTCAAAAACACAGTGACGTAAATACATCAAGTTTCGTCTGTAATTTAACGACTAGGTAAATGAAATTTGCTGCTTGAGCTTTTAACTAAAATTAAACTTTAGTGCCAATTTTTGGTAAAAATCGATCGAAAAAAATATATCCAAAATGCATATACGCTTTTTTTTTAATAATGTGGTTTTAGTTTGAGGTTTATGAAGCTTCAAAATGCAAAGCAAATTGTCGCATTATCGCTTTTGAGGCATCCATTTTTCGCTTTTAGTGTTATTAGGAAGTAATGCAGAATATTGTCACATTTGGCGATTTATCGCCAACTAAAGTTACAACTTGATTCCCAAATTATTCATTCTCTGAATTCCTTATGAATTGTCTTAATTAAAGTCTAACCAGTTCAAATCGGTTTGAAACAATCACGAGACTATCAGATTACGCACGCGTCAATATATAGAAAAGCGTGTCTCCTCCCCCTCCATATCAAAATTGGTTAAACTCTAACTTTGTTTGCCAGCTAGAAAAATCGAAATTGAAAGTTTAAAAAATCATCATTGTCTATTATATACTATATATAGAGAGAGACAGACAGATGGAAAAGTCTCTTGATTGTTTCAAGCGGGTTTACACTAGTTTAAGACTTTAGTTAATTAAGACAATGATTTTAAAAAATAATAATGTTTTCACATGAAAACTTGAAATATGCGATTGTAGATTTCATTTTTTATTTTAATTTTATCATGAATCAGAAAATATTCATAAGCGGTATTCTAATTCTAAAACCCGTGTGACATTCACGACTTTACATAAATTTGCACAATTTTGCATGTTGAAGGAAGGGATATCTTTTCTACTAGGGAATATGTTGGCAAATTTTGGGGAAACTCTGGTTCTGTAATTAATTTCTAAATTTTGTATATCATGTTTGATCCAGTAACCCCTTGACTGGAGAATTAATCGAATTAAGCATTTTAGATCAACTTATCTTTCCCATTATAACGCATGACTTGCGTCTGGTATTCGAAGAGTATGCATTAACGGAGTAGGGTAAACACATCTTGCTTGAAATGTGATTGATGAAATATTTATGCAAATGCAGAGGTTTGATGTCCTCACTTCACTTTATAATTTAACATTATTGAGTTAAATGTATGATTATTGCTATCTGAGTTCATACCCACATTCTACCAATACAGATGCCTCGGGTTTAGCCTTTAGTTTGGCGCAAGGAAGATTAGTATTTTATTTTCTCGTGATTGTTTAAAAATAAATGTGAATATCACCTCCAGGAACTATACATTGTACGATTATAGTGTAACTGCGATACATATCGAAGTTAATAGTACCATTATTAAGAAAAAAAAGAGTCTAAAAATGAGCCCAGAAAAAATATAGGATAATTTTTTAATTAGAAATGGAAGTCGAAATTTATTTTGAATATTAAATTATTTTTTTAAATAGCATATAACAATTGACTAACAGTTAGGAATTTCAATAATTATTATAATAAATTAATCTTCTTCGAAATAATTATTTTAAGGGAAGGTAATAAGGTTTTTTAATAAACATACTTTAAATAACATTTCTGTGAAGGGTCTGACTTTCGCCCAAATACATGGACCCCTTGTGGCCCGAAAATCCATTGAAAATTATAACCTTAGATATAAACCAGTTTTCACAGTTTGTAATTTCGCCGGGATTTGGAATTTATAATCTAGTGTATAATAACTTAATTATTTTTATTAATTTTGCTCACTTCGTCTGTGTTTTAGAAGTAGAAGCATTAGCGCACTCTAAATACAAATGCATTTTTTTTTTTTTTTTAGTTTCATTCAGAAATAATTTTTTTTTAAATTGAAATCATTAAATAAGTTTGAAAATCATAATATTTATGTTTTGATTAATACCAAAATAAAATATTGCACGTCACATATGTTAACATCTTTTTTTTTTCTTTTTAAAAATTATTATTATTTATTGAATGCATTGAAAATCATTCATCCGCAAGTTCTGATGATGTAGGTTGCAGAAGTATATAACTAACGAAAACATTTTGATAAGAAAATTAGCTGAGAATTAATCAAAAGAGATTCGAATTATAGATTATAGTTAATTTATAATAATAGGAAATTTAATGAACCAAAGAGAAAAACCCGAATGATTACTTTCGTATTAACCAATTTTCATACATTTAATAAATAAAAAGTTTCCTTACTGCATATTCAGAATAAATGGTATTTTAACCCTTTGCAGTGAATGCCGCTACAGTGACATTCTCAAGTCATTTTAAAAGTCGGTGCGGCAAGTAAGTATGTAAAGTATGGTGGCAAGATGTTATTAACACATTATGTAAGATACATATCGCTTTGAAACCGCCCCAGGACTTCATATCGGGGATTGTTTTGCAAAATATCACCCTTTGGAAATTAACAAAAATTAAAACTTTTTGTTTTTATATATTGTAAGCACTATTAAACACAATAAATCCGTTTCAATGAATTCAGTATTTTCTAATATCCATATATTTGCTTTAAATCACTAAGGGAGAAATAACTCCGAAAAGCTATATTTGCTTCGACTAGCTGGTATTCCCATCAGAGAAATTTGCCGATCGCAAAACGTTAAAACTGTAATTTTTGGAACTTTCCCTCTGCTAACCGCTGCTTAAAACCTTCCATCTGGTTTTGTTAAGTATTGGAATTAGTCAATCTTGTGATTTCCTTTATCCGATTTGCTGGAAATTGCTTCCATTCTCGATGGCAAGACTTTAATCCAACAACAACAAAACTCTTTTGGAACCTGTCCAGTAGAACAAAATGAAATGCGGAATGAAAAGTTGTTGTTGATTATTTCTTTCAGTCTGAAACTGCCGAAAGTCACGCTAGTTTTAGAAGTGACGAAGTTAACAGGTACTTTGCTTTTTTTGCACTTTTACATGCATTGAAGTACCTTACCGAGTTTGGCAGTTTTCAGAAAAATATTGATTTCTATGTCATTATACTTTTTAATTGAAGAACCTATAATTAATTTAAGAATTTTGGGTTCAGAAGTAAGACTATGTGCCTAATATATATATATATTTAAAGAAATTACCGGAATGCTTCGCGTAAACGCGAAAACTAGGCAACAATTTGAAGTCATTAGAAGTTTTGGGAAAAAGTGTTGAATCTGAATTACTAATTATATCCGTATCAATAATATAATTATAATTTACAAGGTGTAAGAATTTAAAAATAAACTAAGTTTTCTTAAATAAAATTTAATTGTTTATTCTGTGCACAACTTTTCATTATTAAATCTTAACTTTTTCACAACCACTGACACCAATGTGGTGTCATGGGCCGGCCAGTCGTTGTATGCCGGTGACACTCGCGTGGTGTCATTGGTAGGCCAATCGTAATTAGCCGATTATATTATTATCTTCCAAAATATTGCCACGTTTCACTGCGCAAACATGCGGTTGTGAAAGTGTTAGGGGTGGAAGAGGAAGGGGTTTAAAATAATCTTTCGGTTAATGGAATTAATTCTAACTAACATATTATACCAAAATTAGGTTATCAGAATTTACCAAGCCATACTTTTTGTCATGTTAGCTATCCTGCCTAAGTAACACAGCTTGTTGCTCAATATTTTTCAATATTATGTTAATATTTAACAATATTATACAATATTGTACAATATATGTATTCTATTGTAGTGCTGATAGAAGTTCG
>JAPMOQ010021343.1:1379243-1403027 GCA_026543055.1 Argiope trifasciata | reverse complement strand
TAAATTTAACCCTTTGCACTCTGAAAAGTAATTCGATGCGCATAATTATTCACTTAATTCTAGGGCTCATTCATTGCTCCAAAATTTATATACAGTAAAAGCTCTTTATTCGCGGGTATTTATTTATATAAATAGCCGCGAATATATACCCGGAAAAATTGATCAACCTCTTTTTACCATTATATATTCTATAGGCATTTTAATACTTAAAATTGAAAAATAAATATAACAAAGCGTAAAAATGATGTACCATCTTGATTGATGCTTTAGAGAAGACACCAGAGTGCTAAAGGGTAATTATTTGTTTTTACTAGCTTCGCATTTCTTTATATCTTCGTAACGATATGATTGATGTCAAACAAGTCTAGACTTGCACATTTAATTGTTGATTAACCCTTTGCGGTTGTATTACATTGGAACGTAGGTATCATACCGGTCAGAATTAATTTCCGCTGAATGACCAATAATACATATAATGCAAAATTATGATGGGAAACACATTTTTTTTTCATTCTTTTGTATGTTGCGATATTGTAAACAAAATAATATGTTTTAAGGCAATGTTTTATTGTAAAAAATTATAGTTTATAATTAGCCATTGTGTGTTATCTTTCAAAACAGTGCACCACATAAAGTCTTGGTTTTCGATGACAAGCGACGCAAAAATAATTCGTTTGGTGTCTTCTACCTTGATTTTCATGTTGGAACAGACAGCACAATCTGTACTCGTGATGTCTTGACAAAGCTGTATGTATTATGCCATTAAATGTTTTGTGGAAGGTGGAATGTGCTCGGAATAGAACCCGGGACCTTTGGGTCTGAAGCCTAGTAACATAACCACAGGACAAAAGCAATTGCTCAATCCCGTAGATGTTATCTGGCTTATTAAGATATCACTACAGACTCACCCTCCAGTGAGTTGACGAACGATATGCGTTGTTGTTGAGTGAGTGGTTGCTGTGTGTAGCTGTTGTGTCTGATGCGCCTTACCCATCTTTGTTTCGCGAGCGGAGAACTTTTTAGCCACGCCAAGCGTTATGGCGAGCGTGCGTGAATTGTTGCGTCAAGTGAGTTTGATTACTTTGATTGCGGGTAGATGGCGCCACGACAGTTGCATGAAGGTTGAAAGTTCCTTGTTCGAGGTCACCATGTGGAAGGTGAAATGTTCTCGGAACAGAACTCGGGACCTTTGAGTCTGAAGCCCAGTAACATAACCACATGACAAAAGCAATTGCTCATTCCCGTTGATGTTAACTTGCTTATTAAGATATCACCACAGTTTTTTCCCTATCTAAGGACGATGGTCTTCCCTGATTTCGAAAATGCTCCATGTAATCACTTGCAATATTAGCAGAGCCGGCCTTCTCCATGAAGTGACCCGGGTGCAAGAAACCATTTGGGGCCCTAAATTTTTGAGCAAAGTTAAAAAAATTAAAATTTGTGTATTTATTTAATAATGCGTCATGGTTTTTTTTTTTTTTTGCTATTAATTACTCCAGGGAAATTACAATTTTTCCAATTTCTTTTTCATTACTTAGTATAGCAAAAACGTTTTAGCATTATACCCATATGCCTGACCGAAGATAATCCTTTGTTTAATTTAAATTTGCTGAAAGAGGGTTCAGCATTTATCTATTTAGTCACTAGCAATGTAAAAAAAATATTACTTTAGATATAGACAAAAGTTGATAGCTGATGATTTACAAGTCCATTTGAACTCTGCCTCGACTTCTAGGCGCTGGGCTCGCCGCGCTGTCTTAACATGTTTGACGTGGATTTCCTTCTTCATCGATGAACTTTTTCCGTCTTTTTATAGATATCACGGCAATCTTTGCCTAGTAAAAGCGTCAGTCCATGCTCAGCCAGCCACATGGAAACAAGCTTGTAGATTTTTAGTATGTGTCACATTATTAATGTTTAGAACACTTTTTTAATTCTTAATCACGGTGGGGGGGGGCTCAATCACGCGGGTCCGGGTGCTTAGCACCCCCCCCCCCAAATGGCCGGCCCTGAATATTAATGTCAGTATCAAATTGTCAAAATAAGATTTATAGGAAGTGCAAACTGATGTATCCTAAATAGAGATTACGGTACGACGAATACAACGTGTTAATATGTTTCTTTGCTGTGGTAGCTGAGAGCAGACGTATGACCGAAAGAGAAAAATGCTTTGGTGGCAGACACTAGACAGACAACCGCAAATATTTAGTAGAAGAAAAATGTTTAGTGGTGAATCGAATAAGTTCCAATCCTTTATTGCTAGATGCCATTTATTTTTTACTCAATATCAAAAGAAGCTTAGTATCACAATATTATCCGAAACAATTATTCAGTGTACTATTATTTAAGCTATTTGATCCAATTCGCAATGATCTTGAAATTTTGATGTAATGCAATAACAACTTCGAGCATCCGAGCGATAATAAATAAGAAGAGGGGTAAAGAATACCCACCGGGGGGTGCTTCATTCAATTGAAAGTACCTCGCCGACAAAATCGAAGCATTTACAATTAATAAAATATTAACCGAAAACAGATATACTGAAGAATCTCCATCTATCCTCTGCGGGAAATTACTTGATGCATTTTTACTGCGTCCTTTGGGATTCAAAGCCCAGGATCTAGAAATCCAGATTTATTCGCTCCTTCCAAAGTTTTACGACCTCTCATTAATAGAGTGCCTCTACCAAGGATTATTATTCCATACAGTGGGGAAATGATCTTTTGCCTTCCTTAATGAGTCCATATTCTTATCTTGTTTATTCAAGGGATGGAAAGGATAAATTGTTTGCCCATTCCTCCTGTAGGAAAAGGAGTTCGCGAGGCTTTTTTAGAAGAGTGTCTAATGCTGGGCTGTTAAGTTATGGCGAAGTTTTTCGTAGGAGGGATTTTACGAGAGGAAGTAATGTGCAACAAGTGAATGTAATGATATTATTAAAAGATAAGAATAACTAAATAGGGATTCATTCATATAAAATATTGAAAGTGAATTGTTTTGATTTTTTCAATTTCTACTGTTATTCCACACTCTTCCTATACTATATATAATCTTGTTCAAATTTTCAATCGTCATTAAAATACTTTTCATTCATCTACTCCAGTTCAAATACATTTTTTTAACTTGTAGTGGATGTCACTGTATGTTAATACAGTTTTTTCATTAAAGTATTAATTCATTCATTACAGTTTATTCATTTTTTAATACTTTTAATTGAATTTCATTGAATTTAGTAATGAAAATTGAAATCGACTGGCAGAAGCTCAATAGGGAAAATGCGAGGATTTCAGTATTTTTCACGCGAAGGTGAAGAAGTAGTGTAGTTCTTATAAAAATCAATCATTTATTGACATTTAATAATTTATTATTATTATTACTTAATAAAAAGTAACTAAAATAAAATTTTCCCTTGTTGACCTAAGTAGAAAATTAATTTTAAAAAATTACATTACTTGTTAATTATTTGTTTATGCATTCATTACTGTTGGGAAATTTTAAATGGTTTCTTTTTCACGATGACTAGACGATATTTTAACATTTTTATAATTTAATCATCAATTAATCGGTTCATTTTTGCTAGAATTAAGATTTTTTTAGACAGAATTTCGCTATCCATATCTTATTCTTTTCCTGATGGCGTAGAATTTTGTTGTTGTTGTTGTTTATACTCCTTGGATTGAACTCCAATTCAAATCATGTCAAAGAGATTGGGATAAGTGGTAGCTTATGAGGGTAAGAATTCCTGAACAGCCGTGGGCAGAAATCTGACTTTAGCTTATATAAAGCTGACACTCACACACTTACTTGCACAATTCCCTTTGTACACACCTCATAAATAGAGCATATGGTAAGTAACAACCATGCCTGAACCAGGACTGTAATTCGGGACGCAAAGGTTACGGGGGAGACGCGCTACCCCTAGGGCAGGGCGCCGTCTTAGAATTTTGTCCCATGTATTGTTATTGTTACTTATAGCACTTTACAAGTCCGCTGGCAGAAAGCTGTTCATCGATTTAAACCGAAATGAGCGTCTCTTATTTGTTCAGTAGCACCAACTAGGCCTACAGTACGACGATTACTTTCATGCTTCACATTCGCTTGCACAACCCATTTTTACAGGTGAAGGGCACATTCATACAACTGACAGATTGAATGCAGAGCAAAAATGGCCGAACTAGCGGGACGAGCAGGTCACGGGGATGACACGCTACTCCTACGCTAGGACGCCGGCGTTCCATTTGTTAAAGACAGCGCAGCATATATATATATATATATATATATATATATATATATATAAAATCTGATGTAATCATTAATTAAATGAAATTTTTATTCCTTAAAGATATCTATTGCTGAGAAACAATAAGTAATTATTAAAAGGATGGTTTAAAAGAAAATCCGTTTTAAATACACAAGTTTGAATATTTTTCAAATAAATTTCTCTGGGTATCCTCTTTTTCTTCCAAAAAATTATTTTTGTCGTCATAATTGAGTTTTTAAAGACATCATTAATTAGTTTTAATTATCGTTCAGTGAACTTTACGCACTTTGCTGAAACACATATGTGAAATTCTGAAACACGGCATTTGTTTCATTTCAGACCTCCAATGCATCATGCTTCAGTCTTACAAGTCTCTCTTCTGGAGGTACTACAGAGAGAAACTTGAGACGCACCTGTCGACGATAGAGGCTATATACTACTTCTCAGTAGAATACCACCGCTTGCTGCACCCCGAAGTGCCCTACGCTGGACAGTTCGACAACTTGCTGTTTTTCTTCAAATTCATGTACTTCAAAATAAGAACGATATACGACCCTCTGAAACTCAAAGCATATCAGAGCAGCGCTGATTCTGGAACTGTTGATGAATTTCAAAAACTAAACATCACGAATCAATCGCAATAAGGATTGGTTACTTTAGTTACATGATGAGATTTTAATGAAATCAAAAAGATTTATTGCAACCACGTCCGTGGTAAATTGTTTCTGTAATGACCTGTTTCTTTTAATATTTTTTGTGAGAACGATGTGGAATCTGTGGGACGCCTTTTGGGGTAATTTTAGTAAACTTTTTTGAGACATGATACTTGTTTTTCCTTTCGGAATAAAAGATTTTTCTAGTGTAGTAAATCACTTTCGTGATAATACTGTGTATTTTATTTTCATAATGCTATTTTTGACATTTCATTTTGTAATTTTTTTTTTACTTTCTAATATGTTAATTATACAATATTTCATAATATGAAATATTGTACCATTGATTTTGATGAATTTACATTTCAGACCTCCGTTTTAAGTCCGAAAAAAAATCCGAAAAACATATTATTTCCTAGATCTGACCACGATAACTCAAAAATACTTTCCCGCTAATGTACTGTGGAAAGTTTGAAGAGGGGGTCTGAAATTACAATCTCCGTTCCAAAATATCTATGGTGTTGCTTTAAAAAGGGTCATTAATATAACTAAACTAAACTCAAAACTACTTTTTGCTAGACGACTGAAATTTGGTATATGAATTTCTGTCAACTTCTGTTCAACTTTGGTATATGGACAAATTCTATTTTCGGAAGTCTGTGTGCTCGAATACAAGTGAAATTGAAAGCTACAAAATAAACAAACAAAAAAGCTGGGTAAACAAAATTTGAATCACAGATTTAACATCTAACTTATAAATATTTATCAAATTTTGAACCAAATCCGTTGAACGGATAACCATCCGTCGGTCTGTACTTTCGATCTCATATAAACAAATGACTTAAATTTAAAAAAAAAAAGAGAAACTTTTTTTTAAAAAATTTCTGTTATTTTGTGGCTACAACTGTTGTTCCGAATCAGACTTTAGCGCCAATCAGTCTTAAAAGGCGTTAAAAATATATGTTCGAGCGGTAGATTTAGTAAAATTGCTGGATTCATACCAAAGATCTATATTTTATACCTGTTATTCATCAGTACAAGGCAAAGTATTTTCTGCCTTATCTGAGGTGCACAATTTAATTGGCAGAGGGAAGATAAAGCCGATATTGGAGAGTATGCAAGGAAGTTTTGGGGTGACTATTGCCATTTGTGTTAAGGAGTTTGTAACTTTGATTTTTAATTTAATTAATTTATTTGTGTTTTTAATGTCATGGCATAAGTTATCCAGTTCTATCTATTTAAAATGACTCTTTCGTCTTTAATTTTCCCGATAAGGAAATTAAAGACGAAGTACTGTAATACTATATCGAAATAACGATTCAGAATGTGAACTCATATTAAACACGAAAGTTGCTTAATTGTTGCATGCGAAATAGCTGACCTTGCAACAATCACTAAAAAGGAAATTCCCTATCAATATTGTTAATTATTTAAAGCGTTATTAATTTTAAGGATATTTATTATGTAAAAATTGACCACGAAACTTAATGGCATAATGGTAGTTATTGCAATGCACAGAACCGAGGTTCGATCCTCGAGCTTGGCAAAGTCGACTTGGCCCTTACTTTCTTGAGTGGGTCGATAAACTGAGGACCAAACATGCTGTAGAACTAAACACTTTTGGTGCCGTGTAAAGTACGTTCCTACGGCGTGTCCATCCTTCAGATGAGCCACGTGCTCCCCCTTCGCCCCCTCTTGTGGTTTTCTAGTTTCCTTTGATGCCTGTCGACTCTACCGACAATTGTGGGTAAAATGCTCGGGCATCAAAGCAGCCCAGAAAACCTCAATAGGGGTCGAAGGGGGAACGCATCCTCGTCTGTAGACGGGTGCAGGTCGTATAACCGCCGCTTAAGGCTGACCCCCGAACCGGGACATATGCATAGCGCCCCAAAGCCCTCGGTCAAGAAAGCAGATACGGGCACTGAAGGTCATGGTCCACATGGGCTGTCATGCCACTGAGTTTTATAATAATTGATCAAACTTGGATCATAGTATAATAACTCTATTACATATTAATATGATTAATATTTATAAATATTTTAGCATTAATCTTGTGATGCTGACATGAAAATGCGAGTTAAAAATCAGCACAGTTTTATAACATTTTATTTCAATGTCATTATGAAAAATCTTAATGCATATTAAGATTTGTGTTAATAAATAAATAAATATATCTGGAACATAAAAAACATATCCAACCTAGAAGTTTTATTATAGTAATTGATCCAACTTGAATCACAGTGTAATAACTGTATTACATTTTAATATGATTTATATTAATAAATATTTTAGCATTAATTTTCTGATGTTGACATAAAAAAGCAAGTTCAAATAATAGTGTATAAAAAAAAATACTTCCCAGTCTACTCTTTCACGTTTCGTCCAACTTTATTTCAGAAATTCAGTTATTTTCACGTCCGAACAACTTAAAACATAACAGAAATTAATGCAATAAAATGTCTCGAACCCTGCACAGCGACCTTCTCTCTTAAAGGTCACTTTTATTGAGCACGAAATTTTTGGCCCATTGACTTCGAACGAGAAAAAAACTTTGGTTGCTCTTACGTAAACCAACAGTTAGATGTTCTAAGCAATCGGTCTGTGTGAGTTTAATGGGGTAAGATGAAATACGTCCCACATATTCTGTAAAAAACATATAATATTTTTCACGTTTAATTAATGAAGACAAATCGAATAAGGATTTGAATTTTAAAATTATACATTTTAAAATTTTGGAGGTCTAAGAATAGAATTATGTAACGGCACTAACCACGGAAACGAAACCGGAATCGGAACTAAAAATCATTACGGATTCAAACGTTTAAGAATTAAAAAAGTTTTTGTTTTTAAATCAATCATTGTATTTGGTGAGCGCAAATACAGCTACAACTAAAATACAAATGAATCCATAAGGGAATTTTATCCCTTATTTTGAATCCTTGCCTGGAAGTGGCCCTCGACGAAGTTTTCAGGCCGGATTCTTTTTTTATTAGTTATAGTTTTCATTCGGTTGTGTTCCTTTTTGTTGGCTTATTTTGTTAATTGTGTGTGTGTGTGTGCGTGCGTGCGTGCGTGCGTGTGTGTGTGATAAGTATGAATACTTTTCTTAAGTACGAGCTTTTATTTTAGACAATGCTCTTTGCTCCATTTTTCAGTATTATTAATCAAAATCATTTAGAATAACATCGTTATTAAAACATCGAATTGAAATTTTACATATAACTATATTGCACGCTTTTTTATTTATCATAATTTAATGCTTTATTATTTCTTTTATCATATAAAGAGTTTTGTTCAAAAAGGAAATGTTAAAACGTCATGGTTGATCAAAGCCGAAAGAGTATAATACAAAATGAATACCGTTTTATTCGCTTAAACGCCAGCTTTCTGATTTTGTTTTAACGGAATATTTCTAGTTTTGAATAATGAAATTTTAAAAAGTACAGAATCTTTCAAATTCATCTGATTTCTAAAATATCATTTGACACTCTGTTAATCTCCAGAAAATTGATCTAGAATACATTTGCAAAACTTTACAACCAGCAAACGGATTAATTTAATCCTTCTTTCCTTTTACTTTTGCATCTGTAAATAGGATTATAGTTCAGAAAATGGCGATGAAAAGTTGCAAGACTTATTTTGAAAGTCTTTATATAAAATTATAAAAAAATAATTTAAAAAACTGCATGTTTCTTTTTTAATCATTTTTCTTTTAAAAAAGTATTTTTAGAAAATCCATGCCGTTCTGTGCTCAAATGAACTCATTATTACGTTTAAAGTTTTTAAAAGTATGTCGAAATTTAGTATTTATTTTTAAAAAAATTATCTGCCACCAGTTTTATTCTTTAAATGCCTTTTTTTTTCTGCTTGTAATTTTGTATTTTTATAATCGATTTTTTTCGCACTTCATATTGTATAACTGAAAGTTTGAATTCGTTGACAATAGGATATTTGAATAATTTTAGAGTTCTTTATTATCTACAAATTGTGATTATTGTTGTTTCATTACCCACTATGTTATCTAGCCGACAAGAACTTAATATTTCTTTCCCAATTCGAAAGAGCTACTTCAACTTCTTTTGTTAATCTTTTTTGTTGTGTTGTTTTTGCATAAATTAAATATACTCTTGTTAAAATGGCGTAGCGTTTCTTGAAGCTCTGAATATTTTAAGTGCAGGAATCATTCCATAACGCCACAAAATTTAATATATTTATTTAATAATTATTTAAAATCAGTTTCACAGTTATGTTGCCATCTGGTATTCTATTTTTAAAATTTGAATCCATATTATTTTTGATGATGAATTCTGAAATGTTTAATGTAATAACATCTTTAAAGAACTATTTTATTAGTTTATAAAAAGTGAGAAATAAAAATCGTTTTCGAAAATTTAGTATTTTTATAGAGATATAATAAAAACATGAAATTACAAATTTCAGCGTTAATTGAAACTTAAAGCAATATAATCATGATTTAAATTCCAATTTACTTATTTTTTATCGGCCTTGAGTTTTTAAGATTTACTTTTAACATACATATTTATTGAGAAATGAAATTAATATTCTTTTTTTAACGTAACGATAAAAAAAGTGTTTTTAATTTACTGCACATTTGTGTTATATTTAAATGAAGCATCAATTATACATTATGTCATAGCTAAAAATATATAAAAACAACTATGAATTCAGTATTAGAAATTATTCAAAATAATATCGATTGAAACAGAAAGTCGTGTTTCAATAAATGTAGTGAACATTTTTAGTAAAATATTTGTCCTTTAAATAAATATTTCTTTATCATTAATTATTGTGATGTAGTATTTAAGAACCAGTTTTTGATACTATCATAGGGCGACTTTTTTTATGTTTTAATTTCAGTTCATATACTCTAAATGTTTACTTTCTCATATTTAAAGACAAAATTATTGCAATCGCATATATATATATATATAAAGCATAAAAGCATTAAAATAATTAAAACCCATTTCCTGAGTCAGCAAAAATTAAATCGAAACTAATTAGGTCGAATTCTTTTTCTATTGGTTGTAGTTTTGATTCGGTTATGTTCCGTTTAGCTTGGCTTATTTTGTTAATTTTATATATTGGGAGTACAAATTAATTCAGTCCGTTTTCAATAGATGGCTCTGGCTGATTTGTGTACTGAATAATTATAGATGTTTGTGGCTTTGTTAGAAAGGTTTGACCTTTGTCAACCCTATTCAGTCAACGAAGCTTCGAGTTTTATACAACAACATTGGTTTTCTGAGCATTCAATATGTCAAGTTTTGTGCTAAATAAACAACATTTGCGGGAAGTTTTGATTTTCTTTTTTAATTGGAAGAAAAGTGCCGCTGAAGCGCATCGATCGCTTGTGGAAGTTTATGGTGAATCTGCGCCATCTGATAAATCATGTAGAGAGTGGTTTCGACGCTTCAAAAGTGATGGTTTTAGTGTCGAAGACAAGGAGCGCCCGGGCCAGCCGAAAAAGTTCGAAGACGCCGAATTGGAGGAATTGCTCGATCAAGATCCGTGCCAAACGCAACAAGAGCTTGCAGGATCGTTGGGAGTCACTCAGCAAGCAATTTCCGTGCGCTTAAAAAACATGTGGCAATTGGCATTAAAAAACATGTGGCAAACAACAATTGCCCCATGTGGCAATTGTCGTTAAAAATTACTTGGAAACGTTGGAATGGGAGGTCCTACCCCAACCGCCGTATTCGCCAGACACTGCCCCTTCTGATTATTGGTTGTTCCGACTGATGCATCACGATTTGGCTTTTCACCGCTTCACTTCTTTCGAAGAAATTCAAGAATGGCTCGATTCATGGTTTGCGTCCAGAGAGGACTCATTTTTCAGAGATGGAATCCGAAAATTGCCAGAAAGGTGGACAAAAGTTGTGGCTACCGATGGACAATACTTTAAATAACATGTTTTTTCATTTTGATAATAAATAAAATGTTTTTTTAACGAAAAAAAACGGACCCAATTAATTTGTACTCCCAATATATATAGATAGATAGATATATTAATGACTCTTCACATTTCGGATTTCTTTTAAGTTCGCAAAACAGACTTTTGGAATTATGTCTTATCTTTTAACATAATATATTTTTAAAAAAAGATTTCACCTTGATTGATGAAAATGTATAGGCCTTTTCAACACATTAAAAATTTCTATCAAGTTTTGAGTAAAATCATTCAAGGAAGTTTTTTTTTTTTTTCCATCTGTCCCAACAAAGGTAAAAGATAACTACAAAACGCAAAGATGTAAGTAGGAAAATTTGACCCACAATTGTAACATACAAATTGAATTGCGGTTTAAATTTCTTTCGGTCTAAACCACCTATTCTTCTATGCATTCGCATGCATGCAAGCACGAGAACCTAAAAATGCAGAGACATGAAATTTCGTATAGATCTTGTTACTAAAATTTTAGTTTTGTATTAGCGTCTAGTTTTAATAATATCATCTGTTAACCGGGTGATTAACCTATATTCAATTCGTTTTTCATAGAAATATTTCGTCACATTCAGTTAACAGGTTAAAAATAGACAGCAGGAATGTTCTCACCAAAATATTTTCGCACATTCTATAATAAATGTGTTATCTTACTCCTCCCCACACCTGGTCGCGGAAATGGCCTAGTGGTAAAGCCTCGGCTTCGGAACCGGAAGGTTTCCACCCAAGAACCGTCGTGTGAGGGGGTCTCTTGCACATTAAATCTGTCAGACCAAATGTGCTCCCACTGGTGTGGTGCGGCGTGGAGAGGGGGACGGGTGCCAGCTCAAGTGCCGTCCTCGTTTGACCGTTTTTCAAAATGACGAGATCCGTCCCAAAATAGCCATAGAGTTGCTTTACAACGGGATGTTATTATAACTAAATTGAACTAAAACACCAGGTCGCGGTGGCTTGGTGGTAAGGTCTCGGCTTCGGAACCGGAGGGCCGCAGGTTCGTGGCGTGATTCCACTGAAGAATCGCCATGTAGTGTCTGGTGCACGTTAAATCCGTTGGGGCCAAACGTCCTCTCTCTGGTGTGGTGTGGAAGGAGGTGCAGCTCTAGTGTTGTTCCCATCATCTGTCTGTGGTTCAAACTGACGAGGTCCGTCCCAAAATAGCTCTAGTGTTGCCCCAAAACAGGACGTTAACTAAACTCAACTTCCCTTCGTCTTGAATAAAAATGCGAATACCTTGTATGATTTAGGCGAAAAATAGTTACGAAATACAGATAAATTGAATTTTGCATTTTTACTGCTGTAAATTTAAGCGTGGTTAGACTTCCTTTAAGTGAAACTGCCATTTAAGTGTAGCTCTTGTGTTTCATTTTTTTTTTTTTTTCTGTTTGTGGGGAGGGCCGGGAGAAAAGGAAAATGAGAGATTCTTAGCAATATTTTTTACTCTTCTGCTTTTTACTAAGCGATACAATGTGGGAAAATTATGACGCTATACTTTTAATGGCACTTTTAAAACACTTACGAAATCTTCATAGGAATGGTGAAAGAACATGAACTTAAATTTATGTAAAAATGGAAGCAACGAAATTTTTGCTGATGATGATGAAAGGGGAGGGGCAGTAGCTTCTGAGGGAAAAGACCCTTGAACATCCGAGCGCAAAAGTGTGACTTCTAGATTATATGGCACTCATTGTTTATGTTGTGTTGTTGAGATGGCATTCAAATGTTGATGTTGAGATTATTATTATGAAAATTATGTTGAGATGACACTGAAATTATATTGAGATGAAAATTACATTGAGATGTCTCTGAAATTATATTTAGATTAAAATTATGTTGAGGTGATACTCAACCACTCGCTTGCACAACCCTTTTTTACATGGGGAGAAGGAGGTTCACATACCAACAGGTTGAAGAACAACCATGCAAGAACCAGGACTCAAACCCGGGACACCCAAATCATGAAGAAGACGCGCTACCCCTAGGCTAGGACGCCGGTAACAAAATTTTTAATGGAATCTTAAGAGAGCATGGACGATTGTCATAGGCAGTTCTTTATATAGTTAGCAAAGTGTCAAAACATTACACTACATTAGATGGTAATGTATTTTATAGTTTATCAAATGCTCAACAATGAATGAATTTTTTATGAATGTTTAAAAATTGTCAGTTAAACTTTTGACATGATGTCAATGTTGTTTTTCTCAAAAATTTGTTTTCTGAGAAAAGATTAAATAATTTTATAAAAAATATTTTTACACTAGCTTTCTAACTCTCACTTAATATGCATATGATAGGCACTATTCCGATTGAAAATCACAAGAATCTTAATACTGTTAATTATACGGAAGCAAGAGAGGCAAAATTCATGCAGCATTTTAATATCTTCTTAACACTGTAATTATTGAATACGAATAGAAGCAATTTTTTATAATGTATGTCCTTATCATAAAGAGCCCGTTTCATTTCTAAAATTATAATGTTTTAAAAAAACTTCTTTAAAAAATCTAAATGTTATTTTTGATTTATTTAATTTTTTAACTGCAATAATGTAAAATTTCTTTTATTATTCCAAATTTTTTAAAAATTTTAATTAATTAAAATTTGTGCTTTTAATTTTAACTTTGAAATATGTTATTCCCATACATTTTGCTATACCAAGCTACTTGTTCCTCAAATTTTTCCAGTTTTCCAAATAATATTGAATAATGTTGCTATTTCATTTTTTATTTTCATTTCAAATTGATTGTAGTCTATGCTAATAATTTTTATCCTGGCATAAACCTTCTAGTGTCTCTCGCATAGATTGAAAGAAAAACTCATTCCTTAAGTCGAAATTTCAGCATAGAGGTGATATTCATTTTTCTATATGTAACCTCACAAATAAACGCGGTGTCTAAAAAAATGGCTTTGACATTTGGATTTTACTATGCACCCTACATCAACATTCGCACTTAAAGGCAATTCTAAAACTCAAAAAAAAAATTCTTTTAGAATTTTATAAGTTACGAGGTATTGGAATCCTTGGTGAACGTTTTCTAGTCTTTTTTGCCATATCTACTGTCAGCCGCTAAGTTTTATGCAACCGAAACTTCGCCTGTTTTTATTGGCCACCAAGAAATAGAAAATACAGTGTTGACCTTTCTACCAGTGACGTGTGTTTTCAAATTGGGGGGGGGGGGGAATGAAATAAAAAAAAATGTTATTGCAGAATGTGGTGGATGTTCCCAAGGGGATGTTTTGGAATGTCTAAAGATTTGATACCGTGACTTTATTCATAACCCTTGACACTACTTGTGTGAAGAAGTTTTTATTTTTATAAATTCATTCAAAAAGTAATGCTTATTATCAAATTATGATTTTAAAAAAATTTGAACAGAAATGGTTTTTGTTATAAAATTATTGTGTCTCTTCCCTACTATACACTGTGCCTTATTTATTTATTTATTGCTCATTCGTTCAAAAAATAATGTTTATTATCAAATTATGATAAAAAGTTTTTATTAAAGATTATTAAATATTTTCCCCACCAGCGTCACATATACATGGTGCCTGACTTTTTTTTTTTTTTTTTTTGCACATTCGTTCCAAAAGTAATGCTTATTATCAAAGTATGATAAAATATTTGTAACACAGATGGTTTTTATTATAAAACAATAAAATTGTTGAATCTTTTTACTACCAGCGTCACATATATATGGTGCCTGATTTTTTTTTCGGCGCATTCGTTTAAAAAGTCATGTTAATTATCAAATTACGATAAAAAATTTGTTGCACAGAAGGTTTTTACTACTCTAAGATTATTAAAACTTTTCCCTGCCAGCGTCACATATACACCGATGAGCCATTACATTATGACCACCCTCCATCAATGAGAACGGGCTCGCCCAGGAGCAGAACCACTGCGTGTGCCTGATTGATATTGGAGTATATAAAACGGATATGCAATTTCTTTCTAAACATAGTGCTATTAGCGACATAATGGGAAAAGCAGCGGATTTATCAGATTTTGATAAAGGTCAAATCGTTAGGGCTCTGCGACTTGGAATATCAATATCGGAAACGACGCATTTAGTGGGCTGTTCACGTGCAGTTGTTGTGAGCACATATCAAAGGTGGTGCAGGGATGGTGAAACGGCAAGTCGTCGGCCAAAAGTGTGTCGTTCACGGTGCATTGATTCCAGAGGAGAGCAGAGATTGATACGCATTGTTCGCCGTGACTGAAGGGCTACAACAGTCGAAATCACCACCACCTACAACAGTGGTGACCCAGGCAGTGTTTCTCAACACACTGTGCAGCGTACATTGCTGCGTATGGGCCTACGCTGCCGGAGGCCGACACATGTCCCTGCACTAACGGAACGTCATCGCCAGATGCGTCTGCTATGAGCCAAGAAACATCGGAATTGGAGACCAGAGGAATTGAAGGTTGCATGGTCCGATGAATCACGTTTTCTGGTCCATCACCTCGACGAGCGTGTGAGAATACGCCTATTTCCAAATGAATCCCTTTCTCCCGGATGCACAATTGGACGGAGACAAGCCGGTGGTGGGGGTATTATGGTGTGGGCAATGTTTTCATGGTGCACATTAGGACCCATAATACCCACAGAACAATCCTTGACGTCTGTAACATCTTCGCAGGCCAGGTTCACCCATTCATGGCAACAGTGTTTCCTGCGGGGGATGGGTGTACCAACAGGATAATGCACCATGTCATAAGGGTCGAATCGTCATGGATTGGTTTGAGGAACATTCCAGTGACTTTCAAGTCATGTCTTGGCCCCCAAACTCACCTGAAATTAATCCAATAGAGAATTTGTGGTCCTACTTGGAAACCCAAATTCATGCTACCACGCTACCCCCTCGCAACGTGAGGGAATTGCAGGACCAGTTGGTAAGCGCTTGGTACCAGATACCTCAGACTACCTATCAGCTCCTTGTAGAATCAATACCACGGCGGGTGCGAGCAGTTTTGAAGGCTAAAGGTGGTCCTACATGTTATTATCAGGGTGGTCATAATGTAATGGCTCTTCGGTGTATATGGTGCCTGATTTTTTTTTCGCACATGCATTCAAAAAGTAATGCTTATTATAAAATTATGATAAAAAGCTTGTTGCACCGATGGTTTTATTATACAACAATAAAATTATTGAATTTTTTCCCTTCCAGCGTCACCTTATATAGTGCCTTTTTTTTTCCGCACATTCGTTCAAAAAGAAAAACTTATTATCAAATTATGATAAATTGTTGCACAGATGGTTTTATTATAAAGCAATAAAATTATTGTAAAAACTTCACATATATTTTTTGCCTGATTTTTTTCAATACATTCGTTCAAAAATAATCCTGATTATCAACTTATGGTACTTTAAGCGCAGACGGTTTTAATTGTCACACCGTATTTTGATGCCTGTTTCTTTTTTTTTCTCCTATATTCACTGAAAAATAATGTTTGTTGACAATTTATGATAAAAAGCTTAAAACAATAATAAAGCCTCTCCACTATTAACAACTGGACTGATTTCGTTAATTTTATTTCTCAATTTATTTCATCAGTGTGCTGGCATAACTAATGAATCAGAATGTTCTATTTGTATCGCAAGTTATTTTATTATCATATGATGTAGCACATCACAGGATTTCTATGACGCCATTGCTATTTATTAATGAGATGGCAAAATATGGTCGCCGAAGATGGCTAGTTATAATAAAAATAACAAATATATTTGTGGTACAGATTTATTTTTTTTTTTAAACAGTAATACTTTAATGAAGTCTTTTCTTATTCATAAACTTTTCAATTAATTAAAAGGAAAGTGATTAGAATTTTGTCTTTTTTTTTCTAGGCCTTCCCTGTGTCATTTTGTCAGAATACAAATCGGTGTTTTGGCGCCACCAGAAAGGAAAGCCGGACACCTATCTGGCAACCATCGAAGCCATCTATTATTTCCTGAGAGAACTGGACAGCCTCATGAAACCCTGCATACCTTACTCGGGAAAATACGACAATTTATTGTTTCTCTTCAAATATTTTTACATGAAATTAAGATGTATTTATGACATTTCCGTTGCTGAAAAATAGCCATTATTTATTTCTCATTAAAGCATTATATTTTGACGCGTTTTTTTTCTTTGATTAAACCACTTTTCAAATAACAAATATATTTTGCTTCATTTTACATCTTACCATTCTGAACAATGTGCGGTTTCATAATAACATTCCACACATGTGCGATGACGACATGCCAAATGTGTTCCAACTTTTAATATGATTGTTATACTTCAGGTATGACGCAATTTTTAAAAATATTTTTCATTAGAAACTAGCTGGTAGTTGGCGCGTTGACTACCTCCGAAAAAAATAATATTCAGTACAATCCTTCAATAATTTGGCAATATCGAAATAGGATGAACGGTACGACATTATTTAAAATACAAACAAAGAAATATTCGTTTTTATATACTGGATTTGTTTATTCTTTTAGAATTATAAAACTTGGTGTTCTTTCAGATGGTAATGAGAGAAATTATTTATTAGATCGCGTGACTCGTTTAATATTAATGCAGAATTCTCAAATTTAATTTTAGAAAATACGATTAAAATATTTTTTTTTTTTTTAGTCTTTCATTAATATAGTTAAAACGATAATTTTTGAAAATTAAGAGGATGCAAAATTATTCGAACTACAATATTTTTGGTGGTTATTGCGAAAAATGCTAAAATTAATTAAAATTTAAAAACCCCAGGATCGGTCTTCCCAACACTTTCTCGCATATTATGTAATGAAGTTACCTCTGAGAATGACATGACATTTGCGTACTATAGTTACAAAATATTAACCTTTAACTTGGATTTAGCATTTTTATAGAATCTATGGTCTCCTCGGCGAGTTATTTGCAGATTAATCTTCGGTAAATAGATGCGGTTGAGATTCAAATTTTATTTTTTAATTTTAGATAATTGCACTATGCCTATAACCATCCGTAACCAACGTAGGTATAAACAATAAACTAACTAAGTTTCATCGCAATCAGTTGAGCGGTTTAGGAAGACATAAGTGACATAGAGATAAACATTCATTTCTCTGAAGAAAAGAAACTTTGAGATGGATTCTGTGCATACATGTTATGAAATTGTTTCAATCATCTAACTTTATGCAAAATTAGTTGCCTTTGGCGAGCAAATTATTTACTGAATAAGAGCGACTAATTTTTGTAAGTAAATTTCTCTCCATAATTTGGTATAAATGGCTCTACAATGAAAATTCAGAGTCAAATTAATAAATAACAGCATATTAAAACATTTACCAGCGGGTGACCAAGCTCCGCTGGGAGAAAACAGGTATCGAAGCTAACTCGAAGATTTAAATTTTAAATTGTGATTTATCAAAACAATACATGCCATAAGAAAATTTGTGAAACCATTGGTGAAAAGATAATCGGTTAAAGTGCGCCATTGTAAACTATTCTAAACAAAGTTAGAGTTTGGAAAGGGAGCTCTTCTATACAAAGGTAAAGTAAAGGTAAAGATTGAAGTGTGTTGAAGTTCAATATTTTTAACAAATTTATTTAGAAAAACCAAACATATATACATACATAAGAAACATATTATAAACCTATAACAGCATAAACATAAAACTTTATTAGTTCGCCATATTGGCTATAGATGGCAGCACGTTACCGCTTGAAAATTTAAGTAGCCATTATGGCGAACTAATAAAGTTTGAAAATATCCTATCTGTCACTCCGAATTGCTCGACTGTAGCGCTTCAAAACCGGCATCAATCGATTCCTCGTGGCCAAAAACCCCAGACCCCCAAGTTTACCGGAGTTTATTAATTCTGGGGCGATTTTCGACTTGGCAACCATTCCTCGTATTATAGTATTAGATATATCCAAAACTATTGATTATGATGATGTCGTGTTCGTGTTAAGGTTGGTTAGTTGGTTGAGTTGTGTTTTATGGCGCAAGAGCCATATTTGGCCAAACTGCGCCAAACATTAAATATATTCACTCTTCATATTTTAGGTGATAATAACCATCTCGGTGAAAGAAAATTAAAATAAAAGAGCTTAAATAAATTTTTAAACATTAACATCTATAAGATATTTAAAAAGGTCTAGGTAGTGATTTTTTCCAATCAGTTGGCTTAAGGTAACGTTATTCGTACCAAATCGCTTAAGTCTATAAGGATTAAAATTTTTACACTCTATTAAAATATGTCGCACTGAAAGAATGCAGCGACAATGGGTGCATATAGGATCAGGGTCCGTGTTAAGGGGCTGCAGTAGCTTCTGAGGGTCATGACCCATGGGCAGAAGTCTGACTTTAAGCTCATATGAAGATGACACTCACATACTTGCTTGCACAACCCCTTTTTACCGGGTGCTCCTTCACACAACTCACAGATGGAACGCAGGGTAAAGAACAATCATGCCCGAACCAGATGATGCCCCAGATTACGGTGAAGTCGCGCTATCCCTAGTCCAGTACTCTGACACCAAAACTATTACACACAGTGAATATCAAAATTGATAAACACCTGAACGTATAATAAATATTGTTACATAACAGACTAAACTTTGTTTTAAGGGAAAAATAGTTTTAAGGGATAGTTTTTTAAATTATCATATTCGGGTTCATCCGCTTCCGACATAAGAAGAAAAAAAAGTATGAAACAAAGTTTTGTTTTTATATTAACATAAATAAATTTAACACTTAGACAGGGGGAAATATAACATAAGTGAAATCATATAATTAAGTATAGAAATATAGGATAGTATAGAATTTTACTGATTTTGTGACAACAAGCAAAATATTATTTAGTTGCAAAACTTTGTGCCTGGACCTACAACCAATAATAGCTTAGTCATGGATTCGGCTAATTTTTGGGTTTTTTCAATTGAAATTTTGTCCGCTTCCATTAAGATTTTCTTAAGACCTTTATTTGTCATGCCATGTTCAAGAATGAATTTCTCCATCCAATACATACATTTTCTATTACATTTAATCCTGGAGATTACTCTGGAAAAGTGTGTGATGTTATCTTAATAAGCCAGTAACAGCCGCTAGCGTTCGCTTTTGTCGAATGGTTAAGTTACTGGACTTCAAACCCAAAACATCGCAGGTTCGATCCTTGGTGGAATTCAACTTGCATATTGGCACAATTTAGCCATTATCATCGCTGCATTGGTGAACTCAGACTATGAACAAAACGCAACCAACAAAAAGTTGTCAGACTCACTTGACGCAGCAGCAACTCTCTTCGCTCGCCATAACGCTTGGCGGTACCGAAACACTCTCTTCGCTCACCATAACGCTTGGCACTATAAAAATCGTTCGTCTCAACAGACTCATTGGTAGGGGAGTATTGTGGTGACACCTAAATAAACAAGTAGCATCCACAAGACATCAGCGTTCGCTTTTGTCGAATGGATAAATTACTGGACTTCAAATGCAAATATCGCAGGTTCGATCCTCGGCGGAATTCAACCTCCACATTGGCACAATTCCAGCCAACACCATAGGCAAAAGTGTATAGCTGTTACTTGCAGTTATACAATTAGGTAATCCTCACGATATAGATTGTTGTCTTGCTGAAAGACGGAAGTTTGACCTTAGTCCTCATTTAATAGGCACTTTTTTTATTATTCTTCAAAATATCAAAAACTATCAGTCTCTCCATGATGCAGTAAATGGAAACTATTCCTTTTTCTGATGTATAATTCCAAACGAGGACGGATGCCCCGTTCGTACTTTATTGTGTCCTCAGTATCTAGTTCTTTTCCAACTTCTCTCCATATTTTATATCATCCATCATTCCCAAACAGATTTTTCGGGCCGAGGTGGCCTGGTGGTAAGATATCGGCTTCGGAACTGGAGTTTTTCAGGTTCGACACTCGATTCCACTGAAGAACCGTTGTATAAGGGGGTCTCTTGCACGTCAAATCTGTCAAGCTATACGTCCTCTCGCTGGTGTGATGTGGAGAGGGGGTGCCAGCTCAGGTGTCGTCTTCATCATCTGACCGCGGTTCAAAATAACTAGGTTAGTCTCAAAAATAGCCCGTTGCTTTACAACGGGACGATAAAATAACTAAATTAAAACTAAACCCGAACAGATTCAATTTACTTACACCAGAGAAACTAAGGCTATTCCGATTTCGAAATATATTCGGAAAATAATATATTTTTCTTGATTGACACAGTTAATGAGTGGCTTCAGTATTAGAATACGACCATGAGAACGTGCATTATGAAGAAAACGGTTTAACAGTTCAGCTAAAAGTTTTTTTTCCAATTGCTGAAGATATCTAAAATGCAAGTTTTAGTCACTTGACTTTGGGTTTCTTAACTGAACGTAATCTTCCTCTCCTCGTCTCGGCCAAAGACCGCCGTGTTGGCTAATGACAGTTGGGGCACGTTAAATATGTTGCGGCTGCAAAGTCCTCCAAGTTCCCATAACAAAACGATACCTCTGGGGGTACTGAATCAGGGACGAGTCGGTCTCTGATTTGGATCTAAATTCAAACTTGCGGATGAATGATTGAGTGTATGAAGGAGCTCGACCACCCTCTAAAAAGGGTTGTGTCGTGTGTGTGAGCTACAAGTCAGACTTCTGCCTTCTGGGTGCTCAGGGGTCTTTACTCTCTGAAGCTACTGCACCCCCTTTCCGTGAAAACACGGACACGACAAAAAAATTGAAAACAATGATTGATATGAATTCAATTTTGAGACTTACTATATAATATAATATAATCAGTGATACATAAAATTAAAGCAAAGCATTCAGTTAATGTTTATTAAAAAAAACAGCTAAATATAAAGTAAAGCAAATACCAGGAATCAAAATTTCTCACCTTAGTGTTGAGCGAATCTCTTGGAGAGTAAAATACTAGTTAAGGATACCTTGTCATTTAAACACAATTCAAAATCCTACTAATATTCTTTTTACAGCTTCCGTAGAATAATTACTTAATGTATCCATATCATCATATGAATTGAAAAGAGACCGATACCCATGTTAAGAAAACAGTGAACCACGTGATCTTCCTGGGCGGAGATAGCCGCCCGTCATGTAAACATCACTTGGTCTCACTGTTGCTGCTTGTTTATATATTTCTTTTCAGTTGAAGCGAACTCGGACGGTGGGGAGTGTGATCTTTGCTCTTTCTCTCTTCCGAAATAAACCATAGTGCAGTTTTCTAGGCCGTCTACACTATGGAATAACCGTGTGCCTTATGCTATGTTATCTAATAAACCCCAAAAAAGACAACCTGTGTCTTCAAGTTATTTAACCATGAGAACAATCTTCACTATCACGCAAATTATTGCTGTATCTAGCAAAACAACAATAATTGATTCAATATTTTCTTTAACCCATATGCTATATAATGCTACTATGCTACAACATTTGCAATTCAATGATTCAACTCGCATCTAGTTCAAAAAGCCGCTTACAGTCAAAGGCTGAGCTGGTAATTGCACTGGAGATGTTACCTGCAATTTGTAATAGGAGCTGAAAACCTTCAATATAGACCAACCAAACAATATGCTACTGAATATTTCTTCTCTGTATGCTTTATGTATGTATTTCAAAATTAGCATTTCAAATTTGTCTATGTATAATGCGCCCCGGCAATCCCTGTTATAATGCTATATGTTTGATGTTATAAATAAGGCTATATATTTGATATGATGAACTTCCGGATTAAACACGTGATTTGTTCCTCATCTCGACAGGGTGGATGGAACATTGCTAGTGGTCTTGAAGCGGTGATACTTCATCAAGCTAATGAAACACGGATTCGTAATGTAGCCTCCAGAAGCGGAGAACTGTTGCATCAAGCGCGTTCTATTTTATGTCATTCGAAATCTTTCTATTGAAAAGGTTCGTGCTAGAGAGAATAGCAAATGAGATACGATAGACATTTTGATGATAGAGAAATTGTAAATCCATCATTTCATAAATATAAATTAAATATAAAATAATTTGTCACGGAAGAGATATACTTAAACAGTTAATTGTTTTTGACGAATATATTCATCAGCGAAAAAGTATAACATTTTGCGTTATTACGTGTTTATTCAGTGATAATTATTATTGTGTGTTGTGTATATGAATTTATAAACACTTTTTTCCGAAGAGGTCGAAATAATTAAAAAGGTTGAATAGAACTTAAATTAATGTCTAATATCAGTTTGACTGTTTCGAGCAATATTAATAACTAGCTATTTTTAGAGATCAACTGATAAGCCAAAAATAGTGGTTACATTTAAATTCAATTAAATATCTTATTCCGAGTTTTATAATCATGATTCTCCTCAACGAAATTTAGACTTTAATATAACTAGAGACATTAATACCGGCTAACTGTCGTTATGTTGCACCTATTCTGTTATTAGGTACTTGAACTTCCTGACGGAGACAAGTTGTGCAACATGATAGTTACATGAAAAACGTAGCTGTCCGCCTTTTGTAACTCCATGTTATCAGACATGCCGTTTCAATATCTTTTTTTTTTCCCCTCATAGAAATTTTACCAGCATTAAACTGTTACAAAATTGTTAAATTGAGATACCAATATTAAATTGTTAAATTGAGATACTAATATCAAATTGTTAAACTGAGATACCAATATTAAATTATTACAAAATTGTTAAATTGAGATACCAACATACAGTTATTACAAAATTGTTAAACTGAGATACCAACATTAAATTATTTCAAAAAATTGTTAAATTGAGATGCCAATTTTAAATTATTAAACTGAGATACCAACATTAAATTATTACAAAACTGTTAAATTGAGATACCAACATAAAGTTATTACAAAATTTTTAAACTGAGATACCAACATTAAATTATTTCAAAATTTTTAAATTGATATATCAACATTAAATTGTTAAATTGATATAT
>JAPMOQ010021343.1:1315449-1379233 GCA_026543055.1 Argiope trifasciata | reverse complement strand
TGTTAAACTGAGATACCAATATAAAATTATTACAAAATTATTAAACTGAGATACCAATATTAAATTGTTCCAGCACATTATTTATTACTCTTTGACGTGCTTGTCCCAAAATAAAATCCTTTCGTGTAGTAGAACAGGGATGGGCAGATTCTACCTATGAATGGGCTATTTCTAATTTTTTTCAAAGTATGGTTACCGAAAATTGAAAAAGAAAACCAGCAATATTTATTATAATTTAATAATAACTACAAAATATGTACTCATCTACATAACTACAAACATAATAATAGCCACAATTATAATACCAATCCATTCAAAATGCATTAAATAAATAATTTTTATCTAAAGTTAGTGTTCGTAGTTATAATTAGTAGCAGTGTGTATACTGATCACTATGAGTAGTTGGTAGATCATGAACTTATTCAATGCACCGAACATACGTGAGCCGATGAATTTGTAACAAATGTATGTTCTTAAATATCGTTATGAGCTCACATTGAAGGTATTTACTTCAAATAAACACAATTGCCTTGACTGTGAAAAGCATATTCTCCTGTTTAGCTCTCGTTGGTATTTCATAAGTATATTCTTTCATTTCAGTAATACTTGGTCATGTGTAGGGCCATTTATATTTGCACCTGATTGATTGGGGAGCGGATGCTCGGACCCTTCAAAACATATTGTTCTTATTCGTCCCATCTTGGAATATGGTGTTCAGGTCTATCTGGCTCTTCTTCTATCAACCCCGATAGACTTGAAAGGGTTCAACCAGAGTCATCACTGGCCTCCGCAATAGTTGCCCCAGGGATATTGTTTTGTGGGAAGCTGACTTGCAACCTCTCAGACTATGTAGAAAATACCTCTTAACTAAATACTTTGCCAAACTCATCATTTACGGTGACCAGCACACAATGTCTAGTTATGTGAGCAGTTGGTGCTATAACCGCCGCCTCAAGAGAGAAAATCCGGTTAGCCATGCTGAAAGTGAGGGTTGACTGAACAGGTTGAGTTAAATACGTCTCATTAGCTTGTGGTAAAGATGTTGCTGATTCATTCTTTGATCGGATCTTTTTCAAGACCAAATTGAGCTCATACACTAACTAGAGCACACATCACTCGGGATATCTTAAACAGCTTGCTTTGAAAACTATCGATAAAATTCCTTATGATGCGTTACAGATCTATACTGACGGCAGCAGGGGTGAAGGCGCTATTTCGGGAAGTGGTTTTTTTTGTTAAAACACTGGGAACAGGAAAATATAAGGAAAACAGCACTGGGATCTGTGTGGTGGTGGGTCTAATGCCACTTGGTCATACCAAGCCCGAATGAGCGAAACTCTTTCGAATTAAGGCAAAGGTGTGCGCCTTTAGTTGTTATCGAGCATTGTTAACTCTTTATTTACTGACGGTACTTAAAAGTACCATTTAAATCTAGCTTATATCTTTACTATAACACCATTTCTGCCAATGGTATTCTAAAGAACACGGGGAATGTAACCCGAATAACATGAAGTTAATACTAGCTAAAAGTAGGAATTAAAAATATTTAATTAATAATTAAACTAATTAAGATATATCTGTTAATTACATTTTTTTCTTGGGTTCCCTGGGATTATTTTGCAAGGAAACTAAACGACTGGTGCAAAAATGAAGTTGAAAAATTGATGGCGACATAATTCAGTAAATAAAGGGTTAAAGTGAAAGCACGACTTTGCTCAGACACGTACGACTCAACCCTTTTTTAGGGGGTGGTCGAACTCATTCATCCATCCGCAAATCAGAGACCGATTAATTCCTGATTCAGTACCCCCAGAGATTATGGGAACTTGGAGGACTTTGCAGTCACGACCTATTGAACGTGCCCTAACTGCCATCGACCAACACGGGGTCTTTGGCCTAGATGAGGACAGAACTCGCTACCTTTCGGTTGTGAGACTGATGTACTACCAACCAAGCTACCGCGGATCTATGTAAATCGGACAACCGCTCAATGTTCCGTGCCGAACTAATAGCTATCGAGGAGACTTTGAGATTTTTCATAACTAAGAGGGTTTGCACTGATATTTGGATTCTGAGTGACAGCGAAAGCTCCATTCAACATTTATCTGAATGGTGGAGGCTGATTACCGCACATCGTCCAGGAACAGCGTTCAGCTTTTGAATCGCTTGATTGCCAATGTTAAGATCACTTTTCAGTGGATTCCGTCGCATGAGAATGAGCACTGAAATGAAATTGCTGATAGTCTGACCCGAGAGGGCAGTCATAAGAATACTGCTCATGGTGGCTGCCTTACTCTTTCAGAAATCGCCACCCGGCTCCTGCAAGATATCTGTTACTCTTGGAGGTGGGCCCCCGTGTATGAATGGTATGCAGAAAGTCGCCCAGGAGCTCTTTTAGTTAAGGTTGGCAACAGTCGCTATCAGGCAACTCTCGCTAGATTTCGAAGTAGACACATTCGTGTACAATGTCATGTGACGGGTCACAAAGCTTATTCCATATGTTCAAAATGCAGTGCGACTCCTATCCACATTTTGGCCTGCTTAGGTTTTAATAAAGACCAGCTGTTCTCCAGTTCTGAGGCAGTGTTATATTGTTTGAAGGCGTTCGGACTCATAGATCTGGTGTGACGTGTGTGTGGTCTGATTTATCAACCAGGTGGTTAAGCCACAACACACATACTTGTGCCTTAGTTTAATTAGGATTATGAAATTATATCAGATATTTTAAGCCAGTCTGAACTTGAAATTTTAAATTTATTTATTTAAAAGTTTGATATTAATTGAAAATGAACTAATTAATGATTCTAAAAGACTTTCTTTGCCAAAAGCAAATCTCAGCAACATTATGCCTAACAAAATTAGAAATGCTTGCAAAATCAAAAAAGGGAAGATCAGATTTATCGTTCCGAATTTTTTTAAATTATTATTTTGATCACAGGAATTAAAAAAATATATTAACAATTTTCCTCGAACTTTTTTTTTCATAAAAGAGACCGATACTTCAGAACTTGATACAGAGAACTGCTTGAAACTAACATTTTAATTTCAAATAATGTGAACATAGACATGAGGTAAAAGTTTTGCTGTTGTTGCAAAATTTACAGTAGTTTATTGAAAAATTCAATGGTAAATAAGAGAAAAAAAAAGCTATATTTTTTCACACTTTTCCAACCTAATTTACATGTATTTCAAAATTATTTCCTCACACAGTATTATTTCCTGTTACTTGCATGCAAAGAAAATTACAACTGCTGCATTACAGTTCGGTGTTGATAGCTAAAATTGTTGATCAATTTCATTATAATTTACTTCAATTTCTACTCTTTTTTTTTCTCAAAGAATCATGTTTATAAAAAATTACTTCGCCATTTTCGCTTTTATAATCGGCATATATCTAAAATAATATTAAAAAATTAAAAAAAAACTAATTATTCAAAAATTTTGTTCGGAAAGTTGCGATTATAGGTTTAATTTTGTGTCAAATTTTTGTTGAGAAAAACTTTTCTAAAACGCAAATTTGTTTTTTGAATAATATTAAAGCATGTCAGGGATATATTTCCAAATAACTCACCAAGGAACATATGACAGATTATGTAAACTTAAATTCACATCAAAAATCAGTACTTAGTAACTATTGTACGCCAGCACCATACAAGGTGCTCTCTCACATGACAAATTTATTAAAGACCATACGAAAAAGTTTTGAGGATACCATTTCCACTAGTTACTTTTATATCAAACATCTTTTTTTTAATGTAAAAAAAAGAATAGAATTAAATTTACATACCTAGTAAATAAAATGCTTGGATGAGGAATAACAAGAAATGGGAATATGTTTATCACAAAATAAATAAATAAAAGGCTGAAACCTCTTTCGGATTGAATGTATAAAGTAACGAAGATGCTTCAAGTGTTTTTAGTGAGAAGAGTATTGGTTGACTTCTTGAGTTAGAACAGCTCTTCAACTCTTTATTATTATTATTACTCGAAACACTCCAAAAAAGAACTCTTTACAAAATGATGAACAGCTTCTACTTAGGAAAGTTTTTGAAGTAGAAAGTTGTTAAATTGATGATCGATAGCTCTGTGACTTCTCATTACTTGAAGTATAATCTTTTATGTTATTTACGATGCATTTTAATGATAATCCATTCGTGATCTAATAGCTCTATTGAATAAATAGAAAATAAAAGAAATTTATTGGGTTTTTTTAATAGATTTAAAGGGAAAAGTTTTTTGCAAAAGTATCAAATCGCCTACAAAAAATATCGGACTTACAGAGACGGGTCCTCAAAAGTGCAAATTATAATTTGCTAAGGTATAAGTGGGTGCTGTTAGTATTGGAATATTTCCTTCGTATTCATTTGCAATGAATGAACTATTGTGACAAATATGTCAGTAGTTAAGGCGATTTCGATATTAAAAAATTTTTCTTTGAGATTTAACCTATATTTTCAAGTATAATTTGCTTTGTGAATTTTTTCTCATCACGTGACTACGTTCCAGATTAAATTTAAAAAACGTTTAAAAATAGCTATATTTTTGTATATTAGCATAAAAAAGATTAACATATATCTATAGAACCAAACTATACCAGGGAAATCACAAATTTTTTTTAAAAAAGGAGAGGGCCTTTATTTTGTTTAAAACAAAGCAAAATTCTTCTAGTTTAGAGGTTTAATTAACGATTTATTTAATATTTTGCTAATCTGTACTTATAATAAACCTCAATGTATGTGTGTGTGTGTGTTGGCGCTCAACAAGCCAGACCATTGGACGTACAGCTACCAAATTTGGTACATGTATACCTTGGAAGTCGGGAATGTACACTTCTTAGCCCGTTTTTCGAATTTTTAATTAGAATTTGAATTAATTAAAATTTAAGAGAAATTTCTACGTTTTTCCTCTATAACTTCCGAAACTATTATCGCACAAACATGATATTTACATCCATTTAAAGAATAAAAAATTAGCTTTCTAATGGTATCAGTGTTCTAATGTATAACTTAAGCTCCTATTTTTAACGAATTTTTAAAGCAATATTTTAACCATGTTTTTTTTAGCACGTGACTGGATAAAATAAAGGAAATATAAAATGTGATATTTTCTTGAAAAATAAATGCTAAGCAAAGGTTTTTATAATCGTTTGCAATACCTAAATAATTAATTCAAAAAATCTTCTTTATTTACGGTAAACCTGATTGAATTTAAACAGGATATGCATTGAATTCCCGATTTAATGGTATATTTCTATAATCGTTTGCGATATGTGTATCATTAATTCAATAATTTTTTTCCATTATAAAATGTGAGAGTTTCTAAAAAAATGCAAAGCCAAGGTTTCTATGATCGTTTGCAACATCTTAATCATTTATTCAATAATTTTTTTCCCTTTTTCGCTTTCTTTAAAAAACATATTTAATATTTTGGCAACATCACCGAAAAAAGAAAACATTCTTAATATTTTGGAAGCATAACCAATAAATTATTAGAGCATTAAACCCAAAAAGTTTTTCCGAATAAAGTTACCGACTCTTTAACTACTAATAACTGAATCTTTTAACTATTTCTTAAATTTTGTACTGATTTTAAAGAAAAAAAATAACATATTTTTTATCTATACCTATAATAAAGCTCAATGTGTGTGTGTGTGTGTGTTGGTGCTCTACAGGGCAAACCGTTAGACCTACAGCTGCCAAATTTGGTACACATATACCTTGGAGGTCGGGAATGTGCCCTTTTTTCGAATTTTTTATTAGAATTTGAATTAATTAATAACTAAGAAAAATTTCAGTATTTTTTCGCTAAAACTTCCGAAAACATTATCGCACAAACATGATTTTTACATCAAGTTAAAGAAAAAAAAACTAGCTTTCTGATGGTATCAGTATTTTAACATATAACTTAAACTTCTATTTTAAACGAATTGTTAAAGAAATGTTTTAACCATATTTTCAACAATATATTTCGGATTAAACAATAAAATTTAATCTGCAAGAGCATGTCAAAGGGAAAAAATTAGGTTTTATCACCGTGTTGCCATCCTTTTGACGGAAGTTCAAATTTTTAAAAAAAATCAACTATTACTGCAAATTAAATCTAAAGAAATGTAACTTGCAGCACGTGACTGGATAAAATAAAATAAATATAAAATGTGATATTTTCTTTAAAAAATGCAAGGCAAAAGATTCTATGATAGTTTGCAGTATTTAAATCATTAATTCGATTAATCTTTATTTATACAGGAGTGAATTCATATAGGATATGCATTCAAATTCCGATCCAATGGCCAATTTGTAAAATATTATTAATAGGCATATATATTGTTTAATAATATTCATTTAATCTAAATGAAATAAATAATTACATTTTATGTAGCTTGAGCCAAACAATGCATTTATGATTAATGAGTTTTAGATTTCTTCATACTTTGCTCCTTGAGCCATATTTTACAAAACATTTTTATTAATATTTTAAATAAAATTTGTTACATCAATCAGTCTTCTGAATCAATTATTAAAGCTGACTGATTTATAAAATCAAAGAATATTATTAGGAAAACGTGTTCTCTTAGAACTTTCCGTCCATCATCTTAAATAAAATATTAATTTCAGGCCAATCAATGCCCAGAATTACTTCAAGGCTAATGAATATGTGATTTAATTGCATATTTTAGAAAGCATTACTCATGGCGAACCAGCAGGTCGCCAAAGGCGGCTAGTAACTTAATTAATAGTATGAAGCATTAAGAAAGAAAGAAATATTAAGAAAAATGAAGCTTGAAAAATATTAAACTCAAAGTTTAAATATAATTACCAAGCTTTAGAAATATTATGAAATCTCGAATTAAAAAAATAGCAGTTGTATTTATTTCCATTCTGTGAATATTTCAGTTCATGTGATAAATAACACAAAATTTCATGTTTTTCTCATTGTGACATGAATAGATGACTTATTCTTCATCTCTTCATCTTCACTTATTTTACATCTTGAAGAATTATTTCATTAAATTTAAACAAAAAATATGTATTAGGTTTTATTTTAGGTTTCTTAATCAGAAAATTCCATCAGATTGGAACTTGAGGAAATGAAATCCAATGATGCAAAATAGCATTAAAATAGTTAAAAATACAAATTCAAAAAAAATGAGTTTAACTTCCTAAAAATGGAGGACACATAGTTCTATAAATTTTATAAAGAAATCTATCCACATACTAAAAACATTAATGAAAAATTCATGATTGACACAAAAAAAACCCCGCCTTTTTAATCGATTTTTAATTTTAGTCCCTGCCATATGTTAAAAAGCACAAATTACTGTTTATATGATGGGCTCTTCTTAGAATATTTTACTAATTTTCATATAAACTATTATTGATTAATTGATTAATTAATTAACTATTAAAATTTTTTAAGTCAATGAGTTGATTTTTAGAATTATTTCAATTTTAATTCTGTTCTAATCGAACTAAATTCAAAAAACACCCGAGGACATTTAATTTTTAATTGCGTCAGCTCTGCAAATTCCTGCAAGTTCCGTAAATAGATCCACATTGTTTATTGTTGGCACAAAGATGACAAATGCATAACTTGTCAGAATTCTCCCACTTTGGACAGTGCAGGAGTGTTTCCATAACAATTAGTTTATTTATCCAATTCTGTTCTGCCGCTGACTTTGAACAGCTGCCTTCCAACTCACTTTTGGTTGCGTCTATGCTCTCGAAATTCCTGCGTCATCACACATCTGCCTTTCGCTCTCATAAATTATTTAGAGAATTGCGGTGTTCAAATGACGATAAGGAATATTGTCATTCCTTTTTGTTTATTAAAGGGCTGCTTTGAGACTTTTTTTCACGTGAATCATCGTTTGAGAAGCGGATTCGTTTCAATACCGTAAAACTGTAAGCGAGCATATTTCCTTCGAAATGTGTATCCGGGATTATCAAGCTGCATGGGAAACACGTCTACAAAACTGGTGCTTTTAGGGTCGTATTAAGCTTATAATAATTACAAACAAGAAAAAAAGGTTTCCGTTTTGTTGCAATTATTACATACATATTTGCTCTTTGTTGTCAGTCTGTTTGAGTTTCCCTTTCATTTCTGTTGCATTCAGACACGTCAGGCGTACTTCCTTCTATTGTTGTGGAACACCTTTAAAAAGCTATTTATCAGGGGAAGAAAATTTCGAATCTATATCTACAATCTATACCAATATATAAATGTGAAAGTTTGGATGGTTAGATGGATGGATGTTTGTTACTCAATCACGCTAGAGCGGCTGAACAGAATTGGATGAAATTTAGCACAAAGATAGATTATAGTCAGGAATAGAGCATAGGCTACTTTTTAGTCCGATTCATTGAGTGGTTCATTTTTTATTCATTAAAAACTAACTTTCGCACCAAAAAGCTGAGATCAAATCCCACCAAAGATGATTAAGGCTCTAGTTGTTTTTTCTCTAACAGAGTTGACGTTAGGCTTAAATTAATTTCAGCCGATTATTTCAAACGATTCTATTTTTTTGTGTGTGTGTGTTTAGTTGTTTTAATCAAATGTTGTTAATGAATCGATCTTTCGGATTCATTCTGAAGTACTTTTAAATGAAAAGAGAACAGAATAAAGGAAATAACAACTTTCTAGTCTGAATTGGATTACCCCAATTAGAGTAGGAAAGTCAGACATATGCGCGTGGTTATCGACAACTGCGTTTTCATTTAAATTAAAAGTTTAAAAATTATTTGCATAATACTGTTGTAACTATCTCCTTCTCGATCCATAAATAAAATGGATTTGACCTGACTTGATTTGCTGTTTTGTTTTATTTTGGATATACAATGTAATTAAATTGTTTTTACGTAAATAGTGCGTTTTGTTATTAAATTGTATTTATGTTATATAATTTTCGTATATACTTATGCTTTTAAATGTATCGTTTTTAGGTTAGGCCAATGCTTCTCAACCTTTTAGTATTCACGGCCCAATTTTCAATCATAATTTTCATCGCTCCCCCCTCCCCACCGCATACAATAAAATGTTTACAATAAAAATGTATTTTGTGTATTTTGGCCCTAAACCTACATTACAGCCTTAATTTTAAACTTTACAATTTACCAAGAATACGGAAATTTATTGACATTTTGCAACACCGATCCTCAGCATTGAGGATCGGTGTTGCAAAATGTCACCCTTTTTATTGCTCTTGCGTCCCGCCATGTCGGGCATTCTCACGGGTTGGCGAGAAGTTTCGATTTTTCTGGAATTTGTCTGGTCAGCTTAAAAGTTGTTAGGAGCGTGCGCAGATGTGAACAAATGTTTTCTCATAGGGAGAAGGAGGAAGTTCTATGACGCCAGTTTCAATTCCGGACCATCTCATTCGAGTCGATCCTTCTATCGCCATTGAATCTATTCTAAATGTGTATGTATATTTTCGTGTAATTACAATTCGCCGTATTAAATATTCATGGCAGCAGACTTATGCAGAATCATGGATAAATTTTTAAGCGGGCGTAAGCGAACATTAGACGATAGACAAACATCAACAAGTACACTGACGAGCGTGGTTCCGAAAATAAAATCAAGAAAATATTCTCAAGAATACTTAACTTTTGGGTTCACAAGTACTGAAGTAAATGAAGAAGAAAGGTCCCTGTGTATCATTTGCTCAAAAAAGTTGGCGGCAGACAGCATGAAAGATGTAGAGTGTGAGCTTTTGTCGAAGTTACGTGACAAATTGTTTTCAATACAACTCGATGAGGCAACGGATAGTAATAAAGATGCTCATTTCATTGCCCATGTTATATTTTGTGATTATTTGTCAATAGTAGAAGTGTGAATTTTGAATCACTCTGTGAATTTTGGGCAAGAGTGGATGATGAGTTTTCTGCACTAAAAATAAGGGCATTTCGCATTCTACTACCATTTTCAACATTTTACCTTTGTGAAACTGGATTTTCTGCTGTGGCTTCTTTGAAGACAAAATATAGATCTCAGCTAAATATAGAAAAAGAACTGAGAGTGTCTATTTCTAATATTAAACCCTCCTCCGAAAAACTTTGCTCTGCAAGACAGGCCTATGGAAGTTACTAATAATTATTAAATTTGTTTTTAATTTAGTAAGTTGTTTTAATTTAATAAGTTGATGATTAAATATGCCGAAATGTGTTTTGTATGTGTATGTGTGTGTTCTTTCCTTTAAGTCACTTAATCAATTTTTTTAAATAACTTTTTATCTTGGATATGCTCGTGCCTCCCTAGGGGGGCACGCCCCACAGGTTGAGAATCACTGGGTTAGTTTTTTTTAATTTGTCATTATTTGATAGTTTTTTGTACTTATACATCAAAATTTCCACGCTAACGGGTAATGGCTAATTATGAATTAAACATTTAGTGGCTCAGATGAGAGTGATGACTCTAGAGATTAGAAGTAAATATTTTGAGTGATTCTCATGCGAATATTTTATCAGAATCTGAGCTCACTATATGCCTGCTATATCCTTATTTTATATTGTATTTTTGGATTTTATAGCATTGATTTAAAGTTTATTAATGTGTTTTTCCAATAAAACTACAAAATAATTTGAATAGGATTTCTGAAACTTATTTCACTGTGTAAATGGATTTTAATGTAAATTAAAAGATTACTAAATGCTAATTTCAATATATATAATAACTGAACTAATAATATAAATAGGTACCAAAAATTACGTTGCCAAGACTTAAGCTATATTATTATATTATTTTGTGACTTTTTTTTCAAAGTTAGTCTTAGCGATGTAAGACCCCCTTCTTGTAGGATGATTTTTTTCACTTACGCTACATATCAGGCGAACATCTAAAACCGAAATATTACGTCCTGAAAGGGTTAACAGTATAAATCAGCCAGATAAACAGGCAGGATGAGAATTTCATATATAGCCGTTTTTTTATATTCAGATTTTATGGATTACAAATATGGATACAGTGACCATATTTTTTCGGAGAAAATAAAGGACACTTGTAACGTGACATGAGGGGGGGTTATGGTAATTTAAATTCGTGCTTAATAATTTTGTGTTAGGGGTGGGGGTTTGTGCGTTCGTGTGAAGTCACAAATGTTAATTTGGGGTCTTCCAAGGTGTGACAAATTGTGACATGGGGATTGGAGATGGGCAGGGTCAAAATTATCCCAAATATTGCGATCATTTATGGACGCCTGATAAAAAAAACTCCAAATAACTTAGTAATTCAAAAGGTTTATTAAAACAATAGAAGCAGACATTAAATATGTTCAACGAGTTTTAAATAATGTAATATGTAAATATAGGATATTAAATAATTTATTGCCCATACTTTCCAGATGTATGGATTTTTCGCAAAAGTGCCGGTTCACGCTTCAAAAAGTCGTGAAATTCAAGGCAATTCATTTCAAAGTTAAATTTTACAGCTATGCTGGCTTGTAATGTACTAACACTTAATTGGGTTTTGTCACTGGTACACATATTATTAACTAATGAAAATATTCTTTCGACGGGAGCATTAGTTCCAGGTAGACATAAAGCAAACTTAATGAGTTTACAAGTATTGTTGAAGGCAATATGATTCGCTTTAAAGTGATTAAATATCTCCACCCACCTTAGGTGGCAGGATTTGCTGTTTTGCCTCCATTCGTCAATTTTATCATTGGGAATGTAATTTTTTACGAGGGTAATTTCGTCAAATAATTCACCGTCGGATATTTCGATCGAACATAGTTCTGATATGAAAATGTAACTTGCCTCCACCTTCGACCACACAGGGACTTCTCGCAAAGTGATCCATTCAAAAACTTCTGCTTCATTGAAACACATGTCCCAATTACTTAGATATTCAATGCATGTTTGATAAAACGTGCAAGCTTCAGAGATAAACTGTGTAGATTGCATATATTGCACTTTTGATAACGTTTTCTTTATCACTATTGGAACAAACTTCTCATTTTTTTTCTTGAATTTAGCTTAGTTTTTAATTCCGTAACAAGTAACGATGTTTCACACATTGAAATATCTTGACCTTCAGCCTTCAAAATATATTGATGAAACATTGACGCTTGATTATGAACAAAAAATAACCATTCCTCTGATAATTCCCCATTGAAAAAAGTTTTAAGTATTGTTGGGCATTTATCCCGATTTAAAAAGTAAGCCTTTAAGGGTTCAAATAATTGTAAAACTCTATCCAGTGCTGGCAGAAGAGTTAACCATCTTGTTTTACTGTAGCCAAGTAGCTTTTTGTATTGGACCTCTGCCTCATCACAAAATTGTTTCAATATTTCTACTCGTATTGTGTAAATATAGAAATGTGAGTAAATTTTTACCAATACTACTTCAATATCTATCGGAAGGCAATCGACCGCAGTGCTGATGCAATTATTGAATATGTGGGCTGCACAATTAACCCCAATCAATTTCTTTTTGCTCGATTGTTGCATTTTGTATAAAACATTGTTTTTTCCTCTTCTTTGAGAACCACCAAAATTAACATTTGTATTATCCGCGCACAAGGCTACCAATTTCTTGGTGGCCCCAAATTTCTCCAGCGATTCATTGATACAATTTGTCAAAATATCGGAATTTTCACCGGGAAGCTGTTTTATATTCAAAACTTTTACTCTAACTCCAAAATTGGGTAAAAAATATTTGACGAGAATTGTACATAATTTGGTGTTGCCATGATTCGAACAATCAGAATAAATGGTGATATAATTTGTTTCGCTTAGGTCACTTTTGATCGCTTCAAATGAATATGGGGCGAAGACATTGCAAATAATTGATTCCGTTTTTGTCCTTGCGCAAGAATATTTTTCTTCGAAACACTTCTTAATTAGTTTGGAGGAGCAGTCACTAGATCTAAATGAATAATTGTGTTGAACTGAATGATAACACCACGATGCTTCTTTTAGGGCTAAAGCGTTTTGGGTGTCATTATCTCTTTTATTAACAAAAAATTCATTTAAAGAGTTGCTCGTCGAAGCCTGCCAATCCGCATCTTTGTGTTTTGAAGTTTGAAGATGCTGATTAATTGCTGATCTGCCGCTATTTGCAATGTTGAAAGTGGCTAAACATTTACTGCATCTGACATCGTTATCCGATTTTCCTTTTTTTATAAAAGGAAATTCTTCTTGCAATGCTTGGTTGAAAGTGCACTTTATTTTAGGCGCCATGAATGGTAAAAGTCAAGATTTCTATAAAATTTAGTTAGATAATACCGAAATATCAAAACTGAAAATACAAAGCAAACTTACAAACTTACCTGTCTCCTATATCATATAGGAGACATCAGCTCTATACATATCTTTTAAATGTTCATGTTTAAAAATAAAATTCCTCTTTCATCTTTTACCTGATCAAAAATGTACATAAGTAAAAGGCAGCAGTTGCACTTGTAGTACTTCGCCAAATGGATAAAACCAATTCGAAATTCAAAAAAGTTAATATCACAATCAAACACAAAACAAGCCAAATAACGACGCGTCTCCCAGTCAATGGCGAAACAAAATAGGAAATTTCGCGCCAGACAAGAAGAAAGTGGAATGCGCGAGCATTCGTGACGTCAACACATTCATTAACATAATATTTTCAAACAAATGAGTAAATGGCATTGCAGGATTAGAAAAACGCAGCGATTGTTTATCATTTACAATCCAATCACGTACATCTGCACTGGTCTCTTCCATGTTTGCTGACCATGCACGGAGCGCTTGGGTTCATATCACCACACGGGTTATGGATCATCAATTTCGAGATCAGTTCCTTGTGGTGGTGGTACTAACGCGAGAAGCAAGCATTGCTCCGGCCCGACTGCGTATTTGTCAGCGTACGGCTCGGCTGGCATTTAGAAAAATACGTTGCGGGTGCTCCGATCTAGAGTTGCAGAAAACCAATTTGAGAAATTTGATTTTGCGACGATTTCTCAAAATAAAGGACAATATGCTTATTTCAGGAAATAAATAAAGTTAGAGGACAGAGCCTTCAAATAAAGGACTGTCCTCTGAAATAAAGGACGTCTGGTCACCGTAAATATGGATGAATGAATTTAATCATAGTGTGACTAATATTACTACAGTAAATATTTTTTTTGCAATTTTTTTAGAAAGTAACCCGCATTTTTAAATATTTAGCCTTGTGATTACATACATGATTTCCGCTGACGTCCTACCTTAAGAGTAGCACGTCTACCGCGTTATCTGGGAGTCCAAGTTCGGTCATGGCTGCTCTTACCCCTTCTTGTTGTATACAGCCGACCACTCCGCCACGTCTGAACATAGCAGTATCGACAAGATTTGTTGTGGTCGAATGCTGAATAAGTATATGCCTAAAAAAGGAAGAGTAACTTCCGACGTTGTTCCTAACCAGGAAATAAAAATAAGAATGGTATAAATGCACTTGTGGAGAAATTGGTACTGTTTACCACTATTTAAGGGAATGTATGGAGGTCTCAGAGTTGAAGTAAAACCTGAAGATTGTAAATAAGGATTTAAATACAGTACTGATGGTACCAGGTATTTTCAAATATATACTGATGGTACCAGGTATTTTCAAATATATACTGATGGTACCTGGTATATATATTCCAACTTTACATTGACCGATCAGTCAAACTAACATTCCTTTCGGGGTAGTAAATAATTGTCTTTCTCCCTATCTGCACTCTCTCAAACAGTTGGAGTGAAACTATCTAACATCATATCCTTCAGGGTTTTGAGATTACCTGGTACTATCAGTACTGTACTTAAATCGTTATTTACAATCGTCAGGTCCTTCTTTAGCTCTGAGATCTCCATACATTCCCTTAAATAATGGTAAACAGTACCAATTTCTCCACAAGTGCATTTATACCATCCTTATTTTTAATTCCTGGTTAGGAACAACATCGGAAGTTACTCTTCCATTTTTAGACACATACCATCTGTCAAACCATTGTAGTTATATTTCTTCTCTCAATTCACCTTTTAAAACACCACTTGATTTGGGGACAATAATATCAACACTCTCTTTCTGCGTCGCCAACTTCGTATAGTGATCCTCCGTTTCATTACCATACATCCCAATATGGGCCTTAATCCAATTTAACTCTATTGGCTTGTTACATTTAACACTTTTTATCTTTTTTTCATCGTTCCTATTTCCTTATTACAATTGTGAGATGACTGTATGGTTTGTAAAACTGACAGAGATTTGGGAAAAAATAAGCATTTCTGTCCGTCCACCACCCTTTCATAATATTCAATGGCCATTTTTAAAGCTTGCACATCTTCCTGATAACTTGTTGTTCTTACCCCTGTGCTCTATCTGTGAGGAAGGTGAAAGAGCACCCCCCACTATAAAAAGGGGTTTCTGCAAGCGAGGGAGTGAGTGAGTGATTTTCATATGAGCTATCATATGAAGACCTCTGCGAACGAAGTCAGATTTCTGCCTTCGGGTGCTCAGGAGATTTTATCCTCAAAAACTACTGTACAAACTCGGCTTAAATTGGTGCTTGTCTATGAGAAGTTCATAAGTAACAGCAAAAATGTATGATTTCTATTTTTATGTGGCACCTCAGGTTTCATAGAAATCAAGAAATTGTTGCAAATAATTTTCAAGTACTTTAATCTAACCTTTTCTTCCTAATAGATGTGTGTCCAGGAGATGCGATTTCATTCCCTACTGGATAAACAAATGTCTTTTTTACAGGGTGTGGTAGAAAGTACTTTTTTTTATACATAGGATTAAAAACTGTAATTACTTTAAAAGTAAGATCGAATATATTAAAACTTAGTAAGCTGCAAAGAGTAATTTTAAACTGTTAGATCAACAACAAAATCAATTATTAAAAATAGTTGCAAAGTACCCAGCTATTTTTCCAAGACAGAGATACATAAAGCAATTAACTACCCCCCCCCCTTAAAAATTTATACAAAAACTTTCTACTTACTTCTTTAACAGCTTAAATAATATTGATAACGAAGCAATAAGTTCAATCACTAATTATAACTCTAACCCAAAACTTAAGGTACCTAAAAACGTACTCCTCTAAAATTCTAAAACTAGCTATCACTCCTTTTTCATCTCGTATAACGACGCTTCAATGCAAACAAATCTAAATATCTTATTATATTAACTCCCCAAGATTGATATACTATCGCTAAGTCCCTATTTACTCTCGGCAGTATAGCCACTCACCCACCCATCCAGAGCCAACTAATAGCGTAATAATCCCTGGTTACACAAGTAACAACCAATCACCAACCGAGCTTTAACCTAAACATCTAAAGGCCTTATCACACGGTGAAATATCGTCTGCACTTTCCATCAGCTATTTTCAATTTCTACCCTCAGAACCAATCATCAGAACGGGACAATGGCAAATGATAGTCCCGTCCGGACAATCATTTGCCATTGTCCTTTGCCCCAAAGCCGCTGTCTCAACTGTTTACACTAGGACAATGCCGGGACAACAGTAGAGAGGCAACGATTGTGTTCAATAGTTAGCCTCGTGTGAACCCACCTTTAAATGTCATAACTACTACAGTCACTGTAAATAAGGGGATAATCCTTTTCCAAGGACGGGAACCCCGACAAACCTGTCGTTGCAGTCACAGTTGCTAAAAGTCCGCTTTCTGCCCTCAGGTGCTCAGGAGTCTCGGAAGCTACTGCGTTCTTTTTCCTCCGATCCTGGTTTGAATTGGTGTTCAATGTAAAGGGTTTAAACAACAATCGATTATAGTTAATACGGTTTATAAACAAACACTATCTTGTTTCATTTGAGAAATATTTCTGTTTTGTAGAATTACAGTTTAAATTTTATATATTTCCAAACTGGGCACATATCTTTTGAAATATGCTTTTAAGGTGCAGTGCATATTTCTTAGATATTTGAATTAATGGAGAGTTCAAAGAATACTATCCGCCTCAAAAGCAGGCTAAAAAACTACAATAGACTTGCGCCATTAGTAATACATTTTTTTATCCCCTCAAAGCAGTTTTTCATTTTACATTTCTATTCTATTTATTAAATTTATTAGTTGTATGTTTTAGTTGCTTTACTATCATCTGGAATATAATCTATTTATTAGCTTAAATTTTTGGAGATTTAAAATTTTACTTTTAGTTTTTACCTTCACATAAACAATTACTTTATTATTTGTAGTATTAAATCTTAAATAATTAGTCTGTTTCTACGGATTTATAAACAAAGATGCATAATCATGCTCATGTAAAATTCACATGACTTATAATTCACATACCTTTTTCGTATTATTATTTTTTGGTTATCATCCAGTCTGTATAGTTTCCCTTCTCATTTTAAAGAATTTCTTAATCATCTCATCATAATTTTTTAAAAAAAATAGTATTTTCAATATTTTTAGTTAATTTTTTAAATCAATAACTGTAATATGCATGCCAAAGTCAACATGCTTGACAGATGACAAGACTTCTGCAGATGAATTAATTTTTTTACAAAGATCCACATTTTAAATGCTAAAAATAAGTATAAAATTTTATGTATGTAGCTGTTTGCATTTTGTACTCGTTTTTCAGCTGCAAGGACAGGTTTTCTCTCAATGGATGTCATTCAAAAGTGGATAGGAATCTGTGGATAGATTTAGCAGTACCTACCGGCTATAATCCTCTTCATGTATACAGCCAACCGCCCCGCCACCACTGAACGTAGCAGTATCGACAGGATTTGTTATGGTCGACTGCTCAAAAAGTATTGTCCAACCTTGCATTGACCTATCAGTCAAACTAACATTCCTTTCGAGGTAGTAAATAGCTGTCTTTCTCCCCATCTGCACACTCTAAAATAGTTGAAATGGAACTGTCAATCTTCGACATCATATCCTTCAAAGTTTTGAGATGACTTGTTACCATCAGTACTGTACTTAAATCCTTATTAACAATCTTCAGGTTTTTACCTTAACTCTGAGACCTACATACATTCCATTAAATATTGGTAAACTGTACCAGTTTCTCTACAAATGCATTTATTTTCCTGCGTTCTTCCAAATCTTTCGAAATATGCAAGAAATCTCCCATTTTCAGATACTATTTGGTTTATAAGTGGATGGTATCTTCTTATTTTAATTTCCGGATTAGGAATAAAGTAGAAAGTTACTTTTCCTTTTTTGGACATATACTATCTGCCAAACCATTGTAGTTTTATTTCTTCTCTTGATTTCCCTTTTAAGGCACCACTTACCGGCTAAAACCAAACACCAAATTACTATCTAGCTCAAAAGTTTTGTGGTATCGTATTCACAGACATACATAATGCAAAAATATTTTTTTCCAATTCAAGAAAATTTGAAGCATGGAGATTCGACAACATATTAAATTTGAGGTTTTTTAATAATTGCAATAATTTTTCAATACTTAAGTATTTGACTGAATGAGAATTTTCTACAGAGTCTTCTTTAACCATTTCTTGCACCTTTACAATATGAATTATAATACATGCTATCTGAGAATAATATGGCAAGTGTTGCTAATAAATTATGATTTAACTTTAATTCCGCCCCCTAAAAAGGTTCAATTATTAAAAAAATTAAAATATTTCACAATAACTTTCCAAATTTAATTAGTCTAATAATCTTTGTGGGCCGCGGTTGCCTAGTTGGTAGAGAGTCAGTCTCATAACCCAAAGGTCGCGGGTTCTGTCCTCGTCTCGGCCGAAGACCGCCGTGTTGGTTCATGGCAGTTGGGGCACGTTAAATATGTCGTGACTGCAAAGTCCTCCAAGTTCCCATAACAAAACGATATCTCTGTGGGCACTTAATCAGAGATGAGTCGGTCTCTGATTTGGATCTAAATTCTGACTTGCGGCACGACCCATCTTTGTCGCTAATGAAAAAAATCTGTTTCCCTTGCCTTACAAATTAATCTTTATTGTTTTGATCTTTATTTCATATCATTATGAAATAGAATAAATGTAATGTTTTATTAAATCTGATTGAATTTTTATTGATCTTTCATAATATACGATTATTTTTCTTAAAATATTAAATATTCTTATACGAATTATATGAAGTTTCTTATACAAACTGCTAAGAAATAAGACCAATAGTAATTATTATTTTTACATTTTATTATCCTTATTATTTTACACTGTCTCGTTTAATTTTGATAAGGTTTTTCTTTATTTATTTATTGTTATTGTTTTTGAGTTTTAGATAACATATGGAAGAATATTTTTAAAGTATCTTTTAATCGTAAATTCAAATAATTTTGAAAAGAAATATTGCAGTGAAATGTAGATTATTATGATTTGTACAGGAAGTAACAGAATTTACGTTTTCAGGAATATTCCGTCAATAGCCACATTCACACACTGAACAAACATAAAGACAAGGCAAGACATTCACACGCTCAGTTTAATAGTACAGTATCACATCTCATTCAATTCATACTTGCAATACGCAATGCATTATGGGATGGCATATCGGATATCCTTATCAGGCATCGAGATAATGCTCAATAAAAAGAATTTATTAGAAAAAGGAAGAAAAAATTTGTTCAATTCTTTTTACTGGCAATTTTACTATAAAAAAATTACCCTCGAAATGTTAAATTAAAAAATGAAAGCAAAAAGTTTCAAAACTTAGAGATGACCATTGGTGAATTAAAAATGAACTTAAACATTTAAAATCTCAAATAATAAATTTATAAGTTTTTAATTTTAAAAAAATAGAACTAGTTTCTAATATTCACAAGTTTTTTTAGCAATACCTTAGCTATCACAATTTTAGTTTTGTAAAATAAAAATAAATGATTTTTCGAGTTCCAACAATATTCTTTTATATTATTTAGATGATATATACCGTTATTTACTATATTCTGTTATATTGATTTGATTTTCCGAAGTTTATCTCTTAAAAGAGACAAAACTGATCAAAAATCATAGATATATATTTGAAGTTTATATATTTATAATTTTTCTTTATATATTTATACTAAATTCTATTAGTTTCGCATGTTATAAAAATGAATTATCGCTGTCATATAAACTTAACGGTTCATATAAACTCAAAAGGTTCTGCCGAAAGCATTTCAAACATGGACATGTTTGAAATGCTTTCGCCAGAACCTTTTGATATATGTGGTCCAAATTTCAATACCGATTGGAAAGTTCGGTATTGTCATCTTAAATAAAATTTGATTCGAATAGCACATCAAATCTTTGTTTCATTTTGTTCATATACACATAAAAAGCAGGTAAAATCATTTTTAATTATTTAAGTAAGTATTTATCTATTTATTTTGTTCAGGGAGGTTTATATTTTGGATTTCATTAAAATCACATTCAAGAATTTATTCATAATTAAAGCAACTCCTCTTATCACTCTTAGGATATAAAAAAAATATTAAAACATACATGTGACGGTAAACGAATTGTGAAACAGGAATCCAATTGTATTTTAAAGCTTTGTAGAAGTGACACATCCCTTAAATAAGCGGGGGGGGGGGGAGATAAATCTTATTTCTTATGCTGGGTTCACCATTGGGTAGTTCTAAAACGACCAGTAGACAGAGCATGTGTAGAAAAGCTGAAAAATGCTGTATTATCCATGGTAAAAAATTATCCCAACGGAACAACATGCCGTTAAATTATATAATTTTTTCTTACTGCGCATGCGTTTGTAGAATTTGGTGATGCTTTCTTGGCGTGAAAAAAATGGTTCACTTATTATAGATTATTTCAGAATTTTCTAGTTCTTTGATCAGTTGTGAAGTTGTTGTTTATTCATTTTATTTCCCATTTTTTTTATTTCTTTCCATCTGAAAGAAAGCTATAAAAAAGAAATGTGAAATAAAGTAAAAAAAAAATGTTTGTGCGTGTTTTCCTTTTGATCGACCTTTTTTTTTCTATGGATTTCAAAATTTAGGTATGTTGACTTTTCTTTGACATGTTTTTTATGTAAATATCTTTCATCATTTTAATACGACGGTGATTTAATACCGACCAAAATGGCATTTTATAGTGAAGAACGGAATGCCTGAATCTATGAAGTTGTGACAAGTATAAACAAATCCCTTGCTTCGTATACTCTCCCTACTTCTTGTATACAGCCGACTACCCAGCTACCACTGACCGTAACAGTATCGACAAGATATACGCTCCCTGCTGGCCGTCAAATAACTGTCTGGGTATAAACCTGGTATGAAGAAGCAAAAAAAAAAAAAAAAAAAAAAAAAGAACTTATAGAGGAGTCATTATAACATGATAACTAACTTACTACGTGTATAAATCAAGCTTTCTGTGAAGTGCTCAATTTACAAAAATCTTAACTATCCGCTCTTATAATTATAGTATATGACTGTGACCGTCTCCTTTCTTTAAAGTTAAATAGTTTCTATTAATTGAAGTGAAAAAATGTACTCCAGCTAAAAGCATTTATAATGTTAAAATGATAACTACGATAAAAGGACATTTGTGACCAATTTCTTTTACCAAAATTCTATTTGTTCTACAAAAATTCCATTTTGATATATATATTGATATTTATTCTACAATAATATTTATTTTCTATAAATCTGTTAACTGAGTATGACATAATATTCCAATGCAAAACGAAGTAAATATACGTTAATAACCCGGTTTACATGTTAAAGAATACATTAAGTCAATATGCATACATTTCAATCTTTAACCCGCGTTTTCGTAAACAAATGAGAAAAATGACTACAGTGGCACAAAAAATTGAGAGTACACCTTACTTTTACTTGATAAATCTGTCTTCCAATATAAATAGCACATTAACGAGAAGTGCAAACATATTTTTATTTTTACACATGAAAATTGGTTTAATTCAGAGTAAAAATAAAGTAAAATCAACGAAAAAATTCTGAACTGAAAACTTTCAGAAGTATTTTAAATAAACATACTCAGATCTTTACCTAAAAAAATCGAGAATACCCCTATTAAATTTTTGCAATATCTCGCAGAAAAATAGTGTCACTGCTAAGTTGCATGTCATTTGACTGTTATAATGACTTTTAAACGTCTTTGTACCAATTTTTGGGGACATCTGAAGATATTTTACCCCATTTTTCTTGCAACACTTGTTTTAAATGGATTTTGTTTCTAATTTTGGGTATTTGAAGCACTGCGTGTATCCTTTTTGGGGTCGTTGTATTACAGAAAAACGAAATTTCCATCTACACTCAAATTTTTAACAATTTTCTTTAGGTTGCTGCGAAGTATATCAAAGTAAGCCGTATAGTTTATAATGTCATCTATAAAAATTAAACTTCCTTCTTCATATGAAGCCATGCAACCTCAAATCATGACAAAGTCACCATCATGTAGGACGAATTTTTTTTTTAATTCGAAGCAGGTTTTCTCCATACAATACGAAGGCTGTTACTGCCAAAAATATTGAGTTTTATTTCATTACTAAATCTAACTTTCTTTCCATAATTAATGGTCTTCAATTATGAGTTTTTTGCAAACCTCGACAGCTTTATTTGAATTTGCAATCTGATGAATGGTTTCTCTCTATTAATATGACTTTTATATCGAACTTGTCTAATGGTATTTCGCGCAATTTCAGCACTTACATTTTTGCTTATGATTTAAGAAATTTTTGTATGAACCTAGAAGTTGTATAAACCATATGTTTGCAGCAATCTTAAGAAAAGTGTTAAAAATTTGGGTTTAGATGGGAATTCCATTTTTCAGCAGTACAACGACTCCAAACAGAATGCGCGTAACGTCAAAACATGGTATCTTTTTCATTATAAATAGCAGTTACACACACTAACACAGTACTGCGATATCATTGCCATTGAATATTACCATATATTGTCAGTCATACTTTAAAAAGTGGTTCAAAAACACAAAATTAGAAACAAAATCCATTTAAAACAAGTGTTGCAAGAAAAATGGGGTAAAGTATCTTCAGATTTCCCCCAAAATTGATCAAATTGGTACAAAGATGTTTAAAAGTCATTATAAAAGTCAAAAGACTTGCAACTTAGCAGTGACACTTTGTTTTTATGCGAGATATTGCAAAAATTTAATAGGTGTATCCTCAATTTTTTGAGGTAAAAATCTGAGTATGTTTATTTAAAATGCTTCAGAAATTTTTCATTTTAGAAGTTTTTCGTTGATTGTATTTTATTTTTACTCTGAATTAAACCATTTTTCATGTGTAAAAATAAATATATGTTTGCACATCTCGGTAAGGTTCTATTTACATTGGAAGTCAGATTTATCAAGTAAAAGTAAGGTGTATTCTCAATTTTTTTGAGCCACTGTATATCAGAAACAATACATATTTACACAAAAATCGGTATTGTTATTCAATATATTATTATCATATTTATCATTTGTAATCTTTTTGTGTAGACAGCATCAAAGAATGTGATCACAAGAACACTAACTGCTTAACTCTAACCCAAGAACTCTCTAGTTTGCTGATCTGCTTGATATTTAACTATTTGCAGTCGGAAGGATAATACAATGCATAACTGCTCACTTAATACATGATATTGTTTATTGCACCAACTGAATAAATATATGCAATCGCTTTAAGTTGAGTTTCCATGAAAAATGAATCTACATTATTTTAACATTCTGTAGGTACTTTTAACAATTAAAATTTAAGAAATAAATAAAATGATGCAATGTATTGAAAGTCTGCCGAGAGAAGTCATTCGACTGCATTAGGTTAAAACTGATTTGAGTATTTGTTAGAGATTCCAGTTTATGAATTATTTGACATCGTTTATTTCTCTGTCTACAACTTAAAAGCATGCCATTTTTATGTCTGTTTCCAAAATGAAATTCTTCTAGTTTTTTTCTAGATTTTTTTTAGAACTCATCCATTACTTTCATTAATATTTTAAAGATCATTTTAATAAAAATCTTTAACATAATTTTTATCAAAAAAAAAAAAATCGACTGACATTTGTAGAAAGATCAACGGAATTTTTTCTCTCTTGTTTTTTTTTTCTGTCTCTTTTTCGAGCAAGCAAGAAAGGATAAAAAGTTATGCAAATGACGTAAAATAATTTATAAATTCCTGACCCAAGCCGTGTGGTACTGCTTTTCAATAAACACATTACAGGCTTTACAAAAAAATCAATTTACTACATATTTTCTGAAGAATATATATCGTCAAATTCAAAGCTATATACAAGATACCAGGCTTAGCAAAGAGCCCGTGTATTAAAAATGAAGTAAAAGACACAGAATTTGTTTATAAACCCAAAGGATTTTGCTTCATTGGCAAAGAAGGAAAACAAGTACACATTCCATCAATTGTTGTTTTACTCTCGAAAACTACAACGAGGATATTCTTCCAAGCAAAAGGTCCTTCGCCGAATTCTTGAAGCAAACGCTCCAATTCTTATTCTTTTTCTTCTTCAGCAGATGAAGATTTTGAAGAGGCCTCCGAAGAAGTGGGTGGTGCTACTGTCTTTCCAGGCCGAGCAAACGATTTGTAATTCTTACCACCTTTAGAAGCTTTTTTAAGCGATTTCCTCGGTGCTTCTGTAGTTGTTGTTGTTTCTTCCGGTGTCGTCTCTTCAGGTTCAGGTTCTTTCGGTTTTTCAGTCGCAGCAGAGGTTGGCTTACTTTCAGCTGGAGATTCAGTTGTCGATGCTGAGTTACTTTCAGTTCCTGAGCTAGGTGCCGGAGCTGATCCGCTTTCTTCTGCAGCTGCCACAGTTGTGGCATTATTCGGTTTTTCCAATTCAGGTTCAGGGATGGGACCGACTGTGGGAGGAGGAAGTGTAGGCGCAAATGGATTGGAACCTGCAAAACATTAAAAAAAAAGTTGAATTTAATAAAAATTACTGATTTATTTTCAATCTTTTGTTATTTTTGATCACAAATGGTATAGCTGCAGTAACTTAACTCATTAAAGGCGAGGGATATTGACGAAAGTATGCTAGGTAACGCGGATCAAATCGTAGTACTACGACTCCCACCTTTATTGTTTTAAGACCTCTAAAAAGTCCAAAAGCGAATTCATTAAAATATCAAAAATAGTAAAATTTAAATATTTGAGAATATGATTGGGAGAGGCTTGATCTGTCTTAAACCAAGTACATTCAGCAAAAATCTTCCGGCCATGTTAGAAGGTATGGTCCTGCGTATTAGACATACTTGGATCACCCACAATCATCTACTTTTTGGATAAAGGACACCTATGTGCTCCTCAATCCACACCGAATCGACAGTTATTCATATTTTGATTGAATAAACAACCTTTGACTTCCATCGCCATCATATTTTTTCATCCATCAAATGTAATTCTTCCAGAATTGCTGGGACCCAGGTAGCACTGTCTGTTGCACTATATTGTACAAAATTGTTCGATATTATATGATATGAAACAATATTGCGGATATTGATTAATGTCATGCAATATTGTACAATATTTGTGTGCTACTAGGGGAAAGAATTATCATCCAAACATGTTAAAATTTTTAATTGCTACTCTCCTTCCATCAAATATTTCACTTACATAAATTCCATTTTTAATTGTTATTTTAAAACAAAAGTGTCATATTTCATCTTCATCTCTTATAGCTATTTTATATTAGTCACATAAACATAATGTTACGAATGTTACGTATCTGTGATGCTGCTTCCCAGCATGATTGGTTCCTTCACTGGAAAGAATGTTTTACAGTATTCTTTACTGGATGCTGTGGATGCTCTTAAAAATGATCCCAGAGCTTGGCGACCATTTGGCGACTTGGCGACGAATTTGGCGACAAAATAGAAAGTACCCGAAACATCGAGAATTTTCCCGATTCGTCCATCAGGAACCGAGATATGTCCAGACGCACCCTGATTGGTCGAGACATTTCTAGCCACGCCTCTTGGGACTATATAAGGGCCATCGTTTCAAGCTGAGCAGTAGTCGTCGGAATCGACAGCAGATAGCGAGTCCTCCAGAGGAGAAAACAAGAAGCGGCGAAGCCAAGCAAGTGCTGAATTGAGCTGAGTGCCCTGTAGTCTATTGAGGAAGCAGCGTCGAGTACTTATAGCTAGTACTGCAGATATTGTTACTACTTGTGAGTTACTATTGTTATTGTGTGCTGCTGTGTGTTCGTCTCGTCCTGTAAATAAACGTTTGTGTTGTGTCTCCACTAAAGGACTGATCATTCTGTGTGCTCTTCATCTCATCTCTAATACCATACACACCCACTATACAAGTTTAAAAGAACCCGACGGATTAATATAGGAAATCCGTAACAATAATTTTATACGAAGTTTCAAATATCATCTCTATCTTTTACCATGATGATGGCGCAATATGGCCAAAACAAACCTCAAATTAACCAACTATTCGAAGGCGAGGTATTTGGTGTCCACACAAAAAACTAGAGACAGAGAGAGCGCCAATTGCTGTTTCCTAGAGATAACCAGACGGTAACACCAACCGGCACTCTTACAAAAGTGCCAAGAGTGAGCAGATCAGACCTCCCAAAATGCACCCGACTCCATCTTTTTGATAGAAAGGATTTCAAAACAGGCTACTGTTGGGTCACCATGAAATATGCAACTGATCTGTCTTAGCTAAGTTATTAGCTATCTCATTACCCTTTAAACCAGCATGTGAGGGGATCCACTGAAAGTATATGTTCAGCTGAGAGCCTGAGAATAAGGCCTAGGATATTCATTTTAGTCTACTTTCAGCTGTCTGCAGTCATTCGGGTCTAGGTCAGTTCCAATTTCGGTGTCCCAGGTCATGTGACCTTTGGAAGCTGCTCATTTCCGTTTTTGATTTTCTTGTTACTAAATGAATTGCGACTGACAAGCATTTTTTGCAGGTGTTTTTCACCTCATATACACTCTCTGGATATATATTTTTAAACGTAAATCTTTTGATGTGACATTTTTAATCACTAATGCTCATGAAAAAACATTTGCAATTTAATTTATGTTATGACAACCCACACATAACTTCACTACGAAGCTTCGTTATGCTCAGTTTTATTCATTGTAATTAATAAATTGATTTTTTTATAATATAATCCATTTTAAATTGGTTAGAAATAATTGTGTCCTCCTTTATTTGAAATTCTTTAAAATAACGTCATTAAAGTTTAAAATAGTTTTATCTACAAAGGCACATTTAAACTGAGGTTTTAAATTTCTGTATTAACTTTAAATGCTCTCTTAGTACGGCCTTTGAGACCAGAATTCTATTGAAAGATGCTACTGAATGTGACCTTACTTTTGAAAGATGAGATATTAATCCCCAATGATATCCAGTATTTATAAAAAGAAGTAGCTAACTCTTAATTTTGGCTATATCGTTTTCGTATATCCTTCTTGCATAAGTATTTAAAAACAAAGAAATGAAAAAAAACGCTTGAAATATGTCTTTAATTCGTATGTGTTCCTTCATTTAGTTAAAGAAAATGATTCAAAATATTTTTTTCATTTAAAAATAAATTCGTGTAAAGTGTATTTAATGTATGAAAACTTCGACTATAAGTCATTTATTTCTTTTTTTTAAACAGAATTATTTAAAGTTGCATTTACTCTATATAAAGTTATTCTACGTATTTAAAAGATACATACATGTGAATGAACAAGGCAATGAAATCAGATTAAATGTATTAAATTTGGTGGATTTTTAAAAGTTTTTATTTACATTTTAGCTCCAATGCAAAAAGGTATTTTCTGATCCTTTCACTTTATTTAATCATAATTAACTTATATATAATTGAAAATATTCCACTGTTGCCTCAAATATATTTTTGTATTTACTATTAGCAATGTAGTGAATGAGCAGCTTATCTATTATAAACTAAAAAAATGTCATATATTGAAGTGAATAATCATGAATGAATTATTATGAATTATTTATGAAAGAAGAGATTAAACTAAGGATACATTTCTGAAGAATGTCCAATCAGTGATGGCAAATCCATTTCCATACTTACAAAATGAGACATCGTACTATTTTTAGAACGAAAATTAAGTTATGGATGAATGACAAAGATTTTTAAATTTTAAGAACGGATATCATAATCCACAATAATAATAATAATAAATAACATCATAAAACCAAACTTCAAACTCAAATTCAACTACAGTAACTATAGCTTAAAACTGTAGTTTTTATCCAGTCCTGCAATCAGCATTGAACATTTTTGTTCCTAACATGCATATTATAATAATATACACTGATAGGGAAAAAAAATCCCAACGCCAAGAAAAAATTATTGTACAGTAAAGAAATTTTAGGAATACATTTGTCTAGGTAACATATTTAATTGATTAAGGTTTCAAGATCACAGGTAGAGCCATTGGCGAGAAGAGCCATTTCGAATGTGAAATGTTGGTACATTAGTAACCGGTGTAACCGCCAGAATTTTAAATGCAAGTATGCAAACGTGCATGCATTGTGTCGTACAGGTATCGGATATCAGTTTGTGGGATGGAGTTCCATGCCTGTTGCACTTGGGCGGTCAATGCAGGGACGGTTAATGCTGGTCGTGGATGACGCTGGAGTTGTCGTCCAATGATGTCTCATACGTGCTCGATTGGAGAAATATCTGGTGATCTAGCAGGCCAAGGCAACATGTCGACACTCTGTAGAGCATGTTGGGTTACAACAGTGGTATGAGAGCGAGCGTTATCCTGTTGGAAAACACCCCCTTGAATGCTGTTCATAAATGGCAGCACAGCAGGTTGTATCACTAGACTGACATACAAATTTGCAGTCAGGCATCGTGGGATAACCACGAGAGTGCTCCTGCTGTCATACGAAATTGCTCCCGAAACCATAACTCCAGGAGTAGGCCCTGTATGTCTAGGCCGCAGACAGGTCACTAGCAGGCGTTCACCTGACCTCCTTCTAACCAACAAACGGCTATCACTGCAACCAAGGCAGAACCGGCTTTCATCAGAAAACACAACAGATCTCCACTCCGTCCTCCAATGAGCTCTAGCTTGACACCACTCACGTCGCAAACGGCAGTGGTTTGGGATCAGTGGAATGCACTGTACAGGGCGTCTGGCTCGGAGCTCTCCTTGAAGTAACCGATTTGTAACATTCGTTGTGTCACTGTGGTGCCAACTGCAGCTCGAATTTCAGCTCAGGACGCGGCAGGATTAGCCACAGCCATACGCCGAATACGACGGTCTTCCCTCTCAGTAGTACCACGTGGCCGCCCGGAGCCTGGTCTTCTTGAGGCAGTACTTTCCCTTGACCACTGCCGCCAATAGTCATGCACAGTGGATACACTCCTGCCAAGTCTTTCAGCCATATCGCGGAAAGAAAACCCACCTTCTCGTAGCCCTACAACACGACCTCGTTCAAACTCAGTAAGCTGTTGATAATGGTTTCTTCGTCTTCTCAGAGGCATCCTTGACAAACATTAACACATTACGTCAAATCTCAACTGTAAATAACGATCACGAACCTTACAGCGCTTATTTAAAGCAAACCTCATTTGCATGTTTCTATTGTCGCTACTAGCGCCACACTTAAGGACGTATCTCGAAATTTGAATCGACGTCATCTTTCAGATGTATAAACACGCCTACCAAATTTCGTTTATCTAGCACAGCTCCTTCCTAGTGTTGGGATTTTTTTCCCATCAGTGTATTTGCGATAAAAACGTAAATAGTTTTTACTGCACATTTTAAATTATGAAAAGTAAGTTATTGAACCTTACCTGGCGGGCACATTTCCAAAGGAATGCAGGCGAAAAACTCATTCAAGACAAAGCCTTCAGGGCAGAAGCAGCCAGGGTAGCACTGGCCATCCTCCTTACAATTCGGATCTCCATAGTTCCAGCAGGTGGTATTGCATTTCCTAGGACATTCTTGAAACTCTGTTTGCTCCAAGCATGTAACTATAATAAAAAGAATTAAAATGAATTATGATTTATTTATTTATTATTTAATATTTTAGTTTAAGAAATATTTATACTCTCTTACAACAATGATTATAAAATATTAAACATGTCCTGCACTCAATTGCTCAATATGTTTCACCTATTTGGCTTTGGATTCATGATTTTAACTATTACGGTAAAAAAAACGGCATACGTAATTTAGAACTTTTTATTTTAATCGATTAAATCCATCCAAAATTTAATTCTGATCTTCAGTTTGTATGTAACGAGCATTATTCAAACTCTTTAATCGATTTTGAGAGTTTTTTTTTCTTAATTTAGTGCTTTTAAAAATATGTAATTAGTTCAATGGATATTCAATACTTTATTTGATTTGGTCCGAAAACTTTGACTTAGAACTATAATTCTGATTTTGAAATCACATAATTTAAAGCCATCTGCCTTTACATGCTCTTGAGATACTATATTTAACTGCATGGCAATAGACATACAGGTTGTTTTCGTTTGATTTAATACAGCTTTAGAAAGTTGATTAAAATGAAATTTAAAATTGACCAGGAAACATCATCATAACTGTATCCTCAAGTAAAGTAATGGCTGCCATGGCCTGGTGGTAAGGTCTTGGTTTCGGAATTGGAGAATTACGGGTTCGGGACCAATTCCTTCGAAGAACCATCATGTAAACCGGTCTGATGGACGTTAAATCAGTGGGGGTCAAACATCCTCCCGCTGGTGTGGAAGTTTGGAGAGGAGATGACAGCTCGGATATCAACCTCGTTATCTGACTGTGGCTCAAAATTATGAGATCAGTCCCGAATTAGCTCTAGCGTTGCTATAAAAATGAAACATTAATACAAGTAAATTAAATTTCACACGAAGCCAGAATTAATAAATAAAATCCAGTCGCATTTTAACTACATACTAGTGGTACTCCCTCCTGATATAAAAGGAATTCTACAAATTTAAGCGCAATACCAAAACTTTTAATGCTATTTTCAAATAATTTCAAATCAAGGTATATTCTAACAAATAAATATTGAAGTGTCAATCAATGAATAAGTTCACTTTGTAATCAATAATTCGAAACGAATGGAAGACATAGATATTAATCCTTAATTACTTACATATCAGTTGGTGAACTCATAATTATGCAACCATTTAATTTGTTGAAAATGAAATTTATGTACAGTACATTAATACCAATTTCAACGGCTTTATCGGTTAATAGTGAAACTCTGGGAACCACTTTTGAAAAATATTGTAAAAGTGTGAAAACTGCACCTGAAATTAATTACTTTGTGTCTTTGAGGTAGCAGAAAATAACACTTCATGATAGTTAAGTTCAGAACTGTACACTCATACATGAATCGGTAGCAAATAAGAAATTAAATTTTAGATACTTCAGTCCTTAATACGAAAGTATTGATTTTTGATAAACCTGAACAGCTTATGGAATACAGAAAAATTGCTACCCAACAGTATGAAGAAAACTGTAACCCTTCATGCTTGAAAAATATCATTTATTTCTTTAAAAAATCAAAATTATGTTGGATATACAAAATTCATTGTCTTTTTCCATATCCCATCAATTTCCACACAAGCATTACTTAATTGGCATTTATTTCAGACTAGCTGGTACGCTGCGCATTGCTGTGGCCAAAAAAATAATACTAAGAGCAATCAATCAATAATGTGGCAATGTTTCGTTGATATAGAATGAGTAAGACAGTATATAAAATACGAACAAACAAATATTCATTTTTATATAGAAGATTTGTGTATTCCTTTAGAATTGTAAAGCTTTGTGTTCTTTCAGAATGACAGTGAAAGAAACTGCTAATTGTATCTCGTGATTCATTTAATATTCCTTCAGAATTCTCAAGTTTAATTTCAGAAATGTGATTAAAATATTTTCTTTTAAAATTGATTAAACGTAGAAAATATACCTATGCCATAAAATTGCTAATGTACTTAAAAATATAATTTAAAAAAAAAATTAAGATGGTGCAAAATTATTTCTACTACAATATTTTTCAGAAGTTACTGCGAAAAACTCTAACATTTAATTATAATTTTGAATCCTCCAGGATTGGTCTCCCGAAAATTTTCTCGCATAATCTGTAACAAAGTTGTTACCTCTAAGAATGACTAGCATGACATTTGTGTTCTATAGCTATACAATATTAACTTTTAACTTGGATTTAGCATTTCTACCGAGTCTATTTTGTCACCCCTTTGAATCTGTACAATTATTGGGTACATTTATCTTAAGCCAAAGATAAAGATTCTTAGAGCAATATACCACACGTTACAACTCTTCAACACACAAATATCCTCAAAATTGAAACACACGCAATACAAAAAGTACTCACCAAAAGAGCAGAGTTCTTCTTCGACGCACCAACCATGGATATTCCTCTTGTAGCCCTTCGCACAATAGCATTTCTCCTCTTCAATCGTTTCATTCACTCTGGATACTTCAGATTCCGTTAGCATGCAGTGGTCACTGACTGGACCACTTGTCGACAAGACGTCGTTTGATATGCAATTGAGTCCTGAATAGAATAAAACATACGCTTAATAATTTACTTGCATGCTCTTTCAATTAGAATTCTTAATACAGTGGATTGCCCTTATTGGCTCTAAGGTTATTTAGAGCTGTTATTTATTTATTCGAAACTTCTAGGAATGGAAACTAATCAAACGGATTAATGCATAGTCTAAAGCAATTTAATAGTGATGGAATACTGTTTAAATGAGACAATGACAGATGCATTTCTACATAATTTCTGATCAATGCTGGAGTCGTCTTAAAGTGATAGCATTATATGTGCGGAAATTGCTTCATTTATTTAGATATTTTAATGACCCTTAATACATGCCCATGTTTTGATGCATTTGTAAGAGTTGAAAGTGAGTTGAAATCGCTGTATACAGCCTCAATAAAAATACATTTTATGGACTATGATACAGAAATTGTTTCATATATTTAGATATTTTAATGAACAGATACACGCCCATGTTTCGATGTACTTGCAAGAGTTAAAAGTGAATCGAAATCGCTGTACAAGGTCACAATAAAAATACATTTTACAGCCTTAAAGTCGTCAAAGCCATGTTTTTTTTTGTATCATTTCATTAATTTTACTATATAAACTTTATATAATAGAAGAAAATGTCATTTTCAAAATTCTGGACATCCTTCCACGAAATATATCTGTATAAAAGTTTAACGATTGCATACAATCACATTCTTACTCCCACCCTACCCCTACGGTAAAGCTGATACAATAATTATTTTGTCTTATTTTTCATTTATCCCATGTTAGCATTGAACATTCAATAAACCCTTTGCACTCCGAAAAGTAATTCGGCACATAATTATTCACCTAATATAAAGACGTGTTTATCGTTTTGAAAAACATATGTATATAATTGTACTAAGTGGAATTCTTCCCAAAAAATTAATTTACATCTTTTTACCACCTTATAGGTGTTACTGACGATCAAAATTTTAAATAAGTACATAAAATTTCAAAATACTGCCTCAGAGGAGCCATAGGAGCACAAAAGGTTATGAAATCAACACTTTGGAAAACAGTGTAGGAAATACTTGAACGTAATAATTGTACTTCATAAACTTTATGCTCATCAATCAGATCCTGACTGACATCTAGAATTTTGCAGAACTTCAACTATAGTCAAATGCAAACACTGAAGATTAAAATTAGTGCCCTAAAATTTAAAAGGATAACTCATATAAAATGCTGGAGATACCATATGCAATGGCAAACCATCTTGTAAACATTACTGCAACTTTACTGATGATATTTAGAATTTTTGATGATGGGCTCCTAGTAGCTTTTGTCTAATTGCTAACCCAGATAGTACAGCCTATTACTTCATATTGTACAATATTAAACAATACTGCGAATATTGATCAATGTCATACAATAATGTACAATATTTGTGTACTACTAGGGAATAAGAAGTACACCTACAGCGCCACCATGGCCTGTGGTAAGGTCTTGACTTCTAAACTGGAGTATTTTAGGTTCAAACCATCGTGCTCAGGCGTAGTCTGACCACGGCTCAAAATTACGAAATCCGTCCCAAAATAGCGCTAATATTATTTTAAAACTGGACATTAATATAATTAAGTTAAACACCTTCCCACATCTATTTTGATCTTTTCTAATTTCTACATAATGCAAATTTAAACATGATAAGGTCAATTCATTTCTATCATAACAGACCTATAAAAATTTAACTTATTCCAACAGTAGAATGCTAAAGATTTACAAATTCCGGATATAAACCTACTGGATTTCTTCAAGAGATGCACGATACCTTAAAGGTTTCGAAACTCCTATTAGCTATAACAGAAATCTATTTCTATGGTGAGAGTTCATTGCTAATTTATATGTTTTGTAAATCTACTCAATGATGATGGTACTTAATTTAAGGCATCCCAACAATTTGAAAACGTTAATTTTTGCAAAAAATGACATTTTCCAAAAGTTATTTTATTGGATATACCTGTCTGAGCTACCCAAAGCAGGTTTACTTTTGTCTCAACGTTAATTAGAAGTCAAGATACTAATATTTTCGTAATGATCCGAAAACAGGAAGTGGATATTTAAATAACTGGAAATAACTATCTAAAGGCCTCAAAACATGTTAATAATTTGTATAAACAGAAATTTAATTTAAATAAGAAAAATGTTTGGCACAGAAAAACACAAAATGCCCATGAGAGTTTTAACTCTGTTTTGTGGAAATTTTTACCTAAACATGTCTTAATTGAAATATTAAATTCTATATATTATTATATATTACTATTTATTATACAATATTATAAATATTATTTTAAATGTTAACATTCTATTACTAATTTAAATAGTCTTAAACCCAGAAACACGGTTAACACGTTTTAAACTATGTTTTTCTAAAAATGTGCTCCTAATGTGTTCGGAAACCTTAAAAAAAAATTAAGTAGCATAATTTTTTCTGAAAAAATTAAGATTTAAATGAAAGGGAAAAAATTATTATCAACCTACTTTCTGGACATTCCGTTTCTGGAATGCACTTTCCTGTCTGTCTGTTCCTTCTGTACCCTTGCTTGCAGTAGCATCGGGACGAGCACTCCATCGACCTGCAGGGAGGCATGTCACAAGCTTCGCAATAGGGTCCGCAGTGTCGGTACACTTCGTTCTCTGGGCATTCACCTGAAGAAGAAAAATGGAACATTCTGAAATGGTGACAACATGATGGAAAATTCTGAAACGGTGACAACATAATGGGAAATTCTGAAACGGTGACAACATAATGAAAAATTCTGAAATGGTGACAACATAAAGGAAAATTCTGAAATGGTGACAACATAATGAAAAGTCCTGAAATGGTGACAACATAATGGAAAGTTCTAAAATGGTAACAACATAATGAAAAATTCTGAAATGTTGACTACACAATGGAAAGTTCTAAAACGGTGACAACATAATTGAAAATTCTGAAATGGTGGCAAGATAATGGAAAATTCTAAATGGTGACAACGTAATGGAAAATTCTGAAATGGTGAGCACATAATAACAAACATAATCCCAACATGACATATAACAGGTGTCAACATAATGTAGGATGGAGATTTATAAATAGGAATTGAATGAAGAAATTGAAAGGCGTATTATTTAACACCATATAATTAAAATAAAAATAAGGAAGATAAATTCATTCTGTAAGTAATCTAGTTAATTACCCTAATCTATTCATATAGTATGTTTTGTATAATTTCTGTTGGATCTCTAAAATAATCCGTAACGGATGGATTTTCTCTCTAATGATGAAATATGTTTTTTTTCTATCTTCAGCATTTATTTTTACTAGAAAATGATTGCTTTAAAAAAAATATTTTCTGTATATTACAAAGAACTGAATTTTTAGAATTTAACTGGTACAACAGGTAACAATATTTTTTGCTATTAATTGCTTCACTTTATCCAACATATATTGTTATTACAATTCAGTTCAATTCAATAAAATTCTAAAATTGTTTTATTACGGACGGACGAATGCAAATTGAATTGATTTTCACTTTCGCGTAAAAATAGTATAGGGAACATATCGTAATCATCAAAATTCGAAATCGAGATTTTAATAAGTCTCAATGTTTTAGACCTTTCTGAGTTCGAAAAACATATTGTCTGTCTGTCTGTGATAAGGATAACTTAAAAACACTTGAAGCTAGATGGGTGGAATTTGGTATACGGTCTTTACACAAATTTGCAGATTTCTATCAAATTTGAGTGGAAAGTAAAGTCTTCCGATTGTTCGATTAAAATCTAAAAACTAAAAATATAATAAAAACTCAATGAATAGAGCCATGTAGATGAAATTCATTACAGAGATATAGCATCTTTAGTGTAGGCAGGAGGTAAATTTGAACCAAATGCAAGAAAGGGCTGACTGTCTGTCTATTTATATCCTCATGAACACTCTATTTTGTTTCACAGTAGTTAAAAAAAAGTAAACACTTAAAATCTGAAAACACAGTAGCTCAACAAAAGCAATGACTTAAAATTTGATATGTGATTTTGTGACTGTAAGTGTAGTTTTGTGACAATTTTTTGTTTCAATTAATTGGTTGTTATTGTTCTTGTTAATTATGACACTTAACAAGTCCGCTGACAGAGAGAGAGAGCTGTCAACGATTTCAGCCGAAATGAGAGTTTTTTCAGTTGCGCCAACTAGGATCAAGACTATGACTTAGCTACTTCATGCTTTATATTCACTTGCCCAACCCCCTTTTACAAGGGAGCACATTCGCACTATTCCCAGATAGAACACAGAATAACAATCACGCCCAAACCGGGACTCGAAATCAGGACGCCCAGATCACGGGGAAGACACGAAACCCCTATGCCAGGACGCTGGCTCAATCAATTCGTAAAAATGTATTTAAAATTCAAATTCGATTGTTGGATATTGTTAGCCACATTTTGCCTAAAAATCTGCCAAAGAGGACATGATATATTTTATGAAAATGCTAAATTGTAGTCATAGGTGATATTTCATAGCTATATTATACAAATGCTATTAGCTTTTTCTGCAAATAAGGTCTTCAATAGAGAGTGTATGAGAAAGCTTTGGGGATACCACACTAGCAGATTTATTTGGTGTTAACTATCCTGTTTATTACATTTTTATTGCCGTTTATATGAAGTAAGGCAGATTGGAAACATTTTTCACCACGTTCTTTGCATTTTATCAAGTCTCGCTGCTCCTCTTTGAAAACAGATTTTCGGCTTGAATAAAAAAAATTATCCGAGGAAAAAAATCACATATAACGATATCAGGTGAGTAAGCTGGCATGAGAAGTACTGGCATTAGTTACTTTAGCAAGAGGGACTTGAGAGAAGCTCATTATGTGACGTAGCTCTTAAGATTTATTTTTACAAAAATCTGATTGATTGCCTTTCGGTGAATCTTAAAAACGTTTAAACACTTACCGTGTTCGTGTGAGTCTGAATCGTCATAACAATTTTGGATTAAACATGAATATGACACTCGCAAATAGAAATATGGATAAAAAGTATTTGGGTAAGTAAAATCCTTTAAATCATAAGTAAAATCTTGACATAAATACTGCTCACACTTGCCTAATGTTTTCGTTGCTTTATAGGTCATTTAATCTATAAGAATCAATTAATTACTTTAATTTTGGCGTCACAAAAATTGTATTATGAAAGTCATGGAATTTGGTTCATATTGCGACGATATTCCTCGACCAGAATATCGTCAAGCAAACAAGTGCGACGAGAGATTCAATTACAAATATTTTTTAAAGAATATAAGACCATGTTAAAGAAATTTCTTGAGAACAGTCCCTTGACGTAGAAGAAAGTTCCACATAGATCAGAAAACAAAGTATGGAATTGATTAGAGTTCGATGTTTACAAATTTTGAAGCAAGTCACGTTGAACAAAAAAAGTCTAAAGAGCAACTGATATTATCAAAAATAGTACACCAAAATAAGCAGTGTATTAGTTAATTATATTACCCAAAAGTAAAAATCATAATTGTTATAGGAAGAAATGCCAAGTGTATGAAATGACATTTTTTATGTAATCTCTGTTCTCTTTCATATTGAATTTCCAAAATAAACTTAAGTTCGTTAAAAAAAAAAAGTTGATCTTTCTGATGGTCCGCATGTACTTTTTGTAGATTTTACCTTTCTAGCATTTGAATCTAAGTAATGCTTTAATGTACAAACGATATAAAATTGAACTTAAGACTTTCTGTTAAAAAAGAATCTGATTCTTAACTCTTCTTATTTTCCAAATATTTCACATTTCAGCTTAGTAAGTCTCGTTTTCAATGTGTTATCCTTTGGGTAAATAATCCATAAAGTGCTTCGACAAATATTTCAGGTTATATCCTCTAGTCACACAATCACAGTTAGATCTCCGGTTGAAAGTTTTTACACCGAAAAAAAATCATTTTTTTTAACCTCTGAAAGTTGATTCGATGTAGAAATATTTTTTTTTCTGATTTTATTTCAAATGTTTTTTTTTTAATTCTTTAAACTCAAATATGTCGATTCAAAGAAAAACGTTAAAAAATAATGGATAGTTCTACCCGACATCTAAGACAAGTCATAAGACATTTTTAATTATTTATGGCATTTTAAAATAATAATTCATACATTTTGAGTAAAATTTCACGACTATGAAACATAGCCAAATAAAAAAAGAGCAGGTTTTGTTTTACGGTGCTTAGATTTCACGCATATTTGAAAAAAGCAGGACATTCTGAAGTTAACTTAGAAGTAGAGAATGAAAAATCAATACCAATTTTTATCCACTAAATAGTTTGGTTAAAAATTTGACAAAATTTGCATATTAAATTTAGTTTATTACTTATTAGTTTTAGAGATTTTTCACTTGTTTATTTAATTAAGAAGCAGGTCGAGACTTAAGAAATTTTATTATTTAGTTAACTATGTTTTGACAAATATCTGAAATTTTGGTTTTAAAATTGCATGCAAAATTCATCCACATAACTTGCTGTGTTTCTCATTTTCGTGCAAAAAAAATCTATAAAGTATTGAAGTTATCAAAATAATTCACTTCCAAGAATCTTTACATTTTTGACGAATCCCTACGCCTGAGAACTCCTTGCATCTGAAAAATGCATATTTGGAATTATGTCTGCATGTCTCGATAATTCCAAAATGCTTTTAGATAGACGAATAATATTTGGTATATGGTCAAATCCCAAATTAGTATATTTACGTAAAATCTATTCAGGTGAAATCTGTCTTTCTGGCTAAACGAACACAGTTTAACACTAAATGTACTAAACGAAAAGAGTCAAAGAGATAAAATTTGGTGCTCTGATATAAAATCTAAAGCATGGATTTCTAACAAATTTTGAATAAAATCCATTAAGGAATGAAATGCTTATCTTTCTTCACTTATATAAGCAAGTAAACGCGATTTCACAATAACGCATTACTTAAATATAATTTGAGTGTGATTTTGTCAACATAATTTTAATTCTGTGTGCTGCTGTCAGTTCATTTGGGGAAAAAAGTAGCTCAAAATACATATTCTTACTATATATTCAGTAAAAATGCCGGTTTCATGCCATAGGCCTTTGTTTCGAAACTATAGTACACCTATTAGGGGTACTAGATATTCAAGTTTTCATCTAAGATTCACAATTTTGTGCAGGGGAGGGGAGGGATAAAAATTTATTGGTTATGCAAGAAAATATTCTGGTGAATTATTCGCACTGGTTTCTTTTACTTTAAAAAAAGATTTCTAAAACTATAAAAAAGAAATAAATTAAAATAGAAATTTAAGGTGCCTCTTGAATTTGTCGCCAACAAGGCAACCTAAACAAACAAGCGGCAGTGATTACGCTATAGCACTGCTTTAGTGCCTACTTCAATATATTATCTGTTTTAAAAGTTATCCTGCTTTTGGACATCGTTGGCGATTTGAAGGGCCTACTGAAATAGATTTCAAACCAAATAAGTCTACCTGCTTTAGAGAAATACTAACTTAATCTGGTGTTGACAGATTATTTTAGCACCGAGTTTCTTTTCTGAAATGCATAGAATGCCAAACCATAATTAAGCTCATGTAACCTCGTTGGAAAAACTTTAAAAAGATTTATAAAAGCACGAATTCAAATTTAGTAATTGAAAGGAGAAAGTAATATTTAATAGTTTATTCTAATAATTATAAAATAAATGATGCATTAATAAAAATAGTTTTTATCTGTATTTATATTCTTTTACCAAATTTAAAAATTACATGATTTGTTTTTAGGCAAAATTACCATTTCTACACTGATCAATCTATTCATAATAATTAATATTACTTTATTATTAGCATAATCTGTAATGTGGTATTAATTCTGTATAAAATATGCTATTAGATTTTTATATTGGTAATTTCATTTATCTGGTCTTTGGACTTAATTCTAATATATTTTATGTCGCCTCAGGCGACCAACTGGTTTGAAGGTATTGAGATTACATTTCATGTCAGATAAATTGTTTAGATATACCTTCATTCCCATGATCTAGACATAAAAGTCTTGTTATTTTAATTAGTTAAGTTCTGTTTATTGCTTAAATCAATATTTAGACCAGTTTTATAGCACCATAGCGTTATTGAGAATGCAAATTAATCAGTCTATTCATTTATAATGTAATTTACAATTTTTCTAATTTTATTAGTTTTATAAATTATACTAACATTAAACGAAATTGGATCTCAACAATGAAAGAAAATTCGTATTTGATTACTTGTTGAAACAATGAAAACTGTTTGATATTAATATAAAAAAACTCAGCAAAATAATGACATCACAAAACAAATTGTTTAAACAAGATCATTGTTAACAAGGTTGCTATTATTAAGTCAAATTGTTCAGCCACAACAGAATACAACATTTCATTGTTTGTAAAAATCATCTGTTTAGTTATCAACGATTGCTTCTCACATTTTGTACTTTGCGATTGGAAAGTGCGCTTGAACATTTTTGACTGCGATTGCGATTATTGAAACTGCGATTTATTCGTGTTTTTATTGGAGATAAATAACATCTCTTTGGATATCGAAATGGATTTCGACAGAGCCAGACGTGAGGTTGGACGTTGGAGCCTCTTTTTCTGGTTTATCAGATTGCTTATGTTTTTGAGCTTGGATTGCTATGAGGTTGCTGCAGTGGTGTTGATTACCGGATGGTTTGGAGCTGTGCTCAAATCTGTTTACATCAATGGTCAAAATGGCTATGAGCTGGTTTGGGATTATTGCAATCCTAAGTAAAAAAATATATTTTATCCTCAATAGACTATTTTTATGCCATATCATCTTAATTGACCTTTAATGGAAAAAATCTGCAATATTAATCTCTGACTTTATAGAATATTCACATAAAAGCAATAAGCTCAAGCATAGAAACTGGCTAAATATAAATCCAATAATTTGTTCATATGATTTGGAAGAAGAAAAAAGAAGACAATTCATTTCCTTTTGGCTGCTAAAAATGGAAACAAGAAACTTTGAACTCAACTAAACCTGCAATAATGCCTATTGAGAATTACAGATCCTAAGGACACCTCAATAAAAAAGGCGAATCAAAGTTTCTATCTCCTGAAACTGAAATAGACCTTCACATCTTTATAAAATTCACCTTTTTCCTGAATGCTAAAATAGAAAAACAAGAAACTTTGAACAGAATTCAACTTATAATAATACCGATTGAGAATTACAGTTTATGAGGATACTTCATTTTAAAAAGTCGCATCATAGTTTCTATCTCCTGAGATCAATAGAAACAGAAATTCAACGCTTTATAAAATTCATCTCATTCTGGCTGCAACAAATGAAACTTCAAGGCACTTTAAATGCAATCCATCGTACAATATATACTGACTAAAAATTGCAGTTCTTCGAGATACTTCGTTAAAAAAGATTCATCGATGTTGATATTAACAAGAAACAGAATTCGCAGCTATATAAAATTCACCTACTTCTGAGCAGCTAAAAATGAAAGAAACTTTGCACTCAATTTAACCAACAATTATACCGATTGAGAATCACAGTTCCGAAAGACAAATAATTAAAGAAGCCGTATCAAAGTTTGTATCACTTGAGATAAATTCAAATAGAAATTCACAGTTTTAGAAAATGTATCTACTTCCAACTGCTCAAAAGGAAAATAGAAACGTTGATCTCAATTCAACTTACAATAATGCTGATGGAGAATGCCCTTCATGAAGATACTTCATTAAAAGAGTCACATCAAAGTTAGAAATAGAAGTTCACAGCTTTATAAAATGAATCTACTTCTGGCCTGCGAAAATAGAAAAACCAGAAATTTTGAACTGAATTTAACCTACAATATTGCTAATTGTGAATCACAATTCATGAGGAGGAGGAATACAATTCATTACTATCTCCTGAGATCAACAGTGATAGATGATGAAATTCTTCTTCCTTTCTGAAATTCATCGACATCTCCTAAAAAGGAAATTCACCTGTCTACTAAAAAGGAAAAAAAAAAATTGAACAGAATTGAACCTATAATAACGCCGATTGAGAATTACAGTTCCTAAAGATTCAAAAAGCCAAAACAAAGTTTCTACCGCATGCAATCAATAGAAATAGAAATTCACTACTTTATAAAATCCACCTCCTTCTAATGGCAAAAAATGGACAAACAGCAACAACAACAACAAAAAAACAAGGAACTTTGAAATTCAATTCAATCTACAATAACGTCGATTGAAAAATACAGTTCCTGATCATACTTCATTAAAAGAACCGTATCAAAGTTTCTATCTCCAGAGATAAACCAAAAATAGAAATTCACAGCTTTATAAAATTCATCTACTTATGTCCTGCTAAAAACGAAAAACTAGACATTTTGAATTCAAATAAATCTCCAATAATGCTGATTGAGAATTACAGTTTTTGAAGATACTTCTTTAAAAAGGCCTCAAAGTTTCAATTTACTGATATCAAAATGAATAGAAATATACAATTTTAAGAAATTTGCCTTTTTCTGGCTGCTTCAAATGAAACAACATGGTACTTTGAATTTAATCCAACCTACAATAATGCTGACTGAAAATGCAGTTTCTGGTAATGCCTCCCTCATTGAAGTAGCTGCATCAAGTTTTTTATCCCATGGCAATGAGAAAATGAATTCAATACCACTAATCCAAAAATGGAAATTCGTTGGTTTATAAAAATCTCCTTCTTCGAAAGAAAAAATGAGGAATTTTTAACGCAATCCGACTTACAGTAATGCTGACAGAAAACTGAACTTTTTGGATATACCTTACTGAAATAGCCACTTCAAGGTTCCTAACCCATGGACAATGAGAAAATTGAAATACCATTAAACTAGGAAACGAAATCAATAGCTATATATATATATATATATATATATTTCACAGTTTTACTTTTATATCATTCACACATTAACTTTATTACATTAATAAAACATTGTTAAAAGCATGTATCTGGCTTTGTTTTTCTGTGAACTCAATTTTTAAACGCAACAAAGCAAAAATATAATATTTATTTTCTCGTACTTAGCACATAATTGTAGACTTCTGTGATTTTTTGGACGAGGTTCATTATTGTATATACGTTCATATATTTTGCACACGTAATTTAAAAATACCGAACTATTTAGGTAAATGATATTTTATAAATAACAAATGCAAATATATTTAAAATTTCATAGGTTATCCACTAAAAGGATAAACATGACTAAATTCGTTATTCATGAATATTTCGCATTTCAGTTTAGTATATCTTGTTTATGAAATGTAATTCTTTCTATTAATAATCCAATAAGTGTCTTGACAAATAATATATCCTTTAAAAACGCATAGTTGAAATTAGATATATCGAGTTAAAAACTTTTAAGTTAAAATGAAAATCCTTTTGTTTTTTGGCCTCTGAACATTCATTTGTTGTAGAAATATTTGCTCTAAAATTTGCTCGAATGTTTTTTTTATTCTTTAAACTTTATTCTTTTATTCTTTTTTATTCTTATTCTTTAAACTTAAGTATATCAATTCAGAGGGAAATGATTAAAATTGCGGGATTTTTAGTTTAATTTAGTTGCATTAATATTCCGTGCAAAGAAAGATTTGGACTATTTTGGGACGGACCTCGACATTTTGAACTGAGGTCAGATGATGAGGACGGCACCTGAACAGGCACCTTTCCTCTTCACATCACACCACATCAGTGGGAGGACGTTTGGCCCTGTCCAATTTAACGTGGTACAGATCCCCATACACGACGGTTCTTTGGTGAAATCGGGTTAAACATTGAGGATGTATTTCAACACAGAATTTAAGAAGGGAACTCAATACATTTTTTTCAATTACTAATAGGAATAAAGATGCTTTTTAAGGGGGCAGTGGACTTTGAAAGAAACAAAAACGAACAAACACATAAATTTTTCCATCGTTTCCTCAAATGCTCGTTTATAATCGACTAAAACAGTGTTATGAGGTACATAGTTCAATAAAATGATATTTTAAAGGTATGGAAAATTAAACACATTTTACTTACTTTTCTCAAAATGATATTGCAAGTATATTAGATATTTTAAAAATATTTCAGGTACCTTAATTTTTGTAGAAATTAAATAGAATTGATTATAAAATTTTCGGTTAAAAATTAAAAGAAAATAGGGTACGCATTTTATTTTTCGAATTTTTTCAGACAGTAAAAAGTCAATTTTAGTTCCGACAGACATAAAAACTCTTATGAAAATTGCATAATTAAGTGCGCATAAAAATATTTCTTAAAAATTAGTAGCTAATTGGAATTACAAATTTTTTAACTTAATTGGAACTACAACAATTTTATATGTTTATATGGGAAAAAATAAATAAAAAAATCGAGTCACTGAAATATTTTGAATTTAATATTATAAATTTAAAAAAAATATTTCGTTAAATTTTTTTAATAATTTGATTTATTTATATTTTAATAGATGTGCATGAAAAAAGTAAATGACTCTTAAGTGAATAATTCTCAAAAATGCCTAATAGTATTTACCGTCTCCTTAAGGTAAGGATTCGCCTATTTTGAAAGAAATTTCCCAGTTTTGAAACATTTATAAATATCGAGAACGAATTTAATAAAAGAAATAAAATGCAATGCTTTAATGTCGACGTTATATCGTATATCTAATACTATAATACGAGGAATGGTTGCCAAGTCGAAAATCACCCCAGAATTAATAAACTCCGGTAAACTTGGGGGTCTGGGGTTTTTGGCCACGAGGAATCGATTGGCGCCGGTTTTGAAGCGCTACGGTCGAGCAGTTCGGAGTTACAGATAGGATATTTTCAAACTTTATTAGCTCGTCATAATGGCTACTTAAATTTTCAAGCGGTAATATGCTGCCATCTATAGCCAATAGGGCGAACTAATAAAGTTTTATGTTTATGCTGTTATAGGTTTATAATATGTTTTTTATGTATGTATATATGTTTGGTTTTTCTAAATAAATTTGTCAAAAATATTGAACTTCAACACACTTCAATCTTTACCTTTACCTTTGTATAGAATAGTTCCCTTTCCAAACTCTAACTTTGTTTAGAATAGTTTACAATGGTGCACTTGAACCAGTTATCTTTTCACCAATGGTTTCACAAATTTTCTTATGGCATGTATTGTTTTGATAAATCACAATTGAAAATTTAAATCTTCGAGTTAGTTTCGATTCCTGTTTTCTCCGAGCGGAGCTCGGTCACCCGCTGGTATGAATAAAATGGGATATTCTGAAGTTAACTTCCTGGTTGAGAATGAAAAATGTGCTCATTTTGAAATTTCTTCTTATTGACTAGTTAGATCAAAATTTGAAGAATACTCATGTTAAATTTAGTTTATTATTCATTAATTTTTTGTGATTTGCTCATTGTGAGTTTTAGAGTTGTGAGTTGGTTCATTTTGTTAAGAAACTATAGAGTTTCCTATGCTTTGAAAAATATCTTAAATTTTGATGCAAAGATAACATACAATATTAATTCATCTAACTAGATGTATTTTAAATTTTTCATACAAAAAGTATCTAGTATTCTTACAGTTAAAACTATCGAATTTCACTTATCTCTACATTTTTGACAAATACCATTATTTACTTCTCCTTAAATCTAAAAAACGTCCTAAAAATGCTTGCCCGTCTGTAAATATGGTAACTGAAAGACACTTTGAGATATACGAATAAAAGAACATGATCTTCACGCCACATTTATAGATTTCTATCAAATTTCGAGTGAAATTTGTTCAAATGAAGTCTGATTGAAATATTACTATAAATCTAAACTAAAAAAAAGCTAGATGGTTAAAATTTGGCATAAAAGTTTAGCATCTAAATTCAAACTCAAAAATTCCACTAAATAAAACTCAATTTTGTAAACAAAAACCGACATCTCATTTTGTGAATATTTTCAAAAAGTATATAATTTATATTTAGTTAATGAATTAATATCAAATTCGCAAAGAATAATGTGAATACATATTAATTTAAAATAGCATATAGTTTCAGACAATTATTAAATGAGCAGAACTTATTCATTCAGAATTTATTCTGAAGACCAGGAATGAAGAAGTTAAATACTAATATTAAGTTGAGGTTTTCAAAATAATCTTGATTAGTTGTTATTTCTTATAGTACTTGTCATAGAAAGCCCACTGAAGAACTCAAAGATTTGTGTGTCTTATTTTGCAGTAGCGCCATCTATGACTAAGAATGTTTTAGCTACTCAAGTGTCACAACCCCTTTTCACAAGGGAAAGACACTTCACAGATAGAACACAGATAAAGAACAACAAACCCACACCGGGACTCGAACCGCAGACGACCTGATCATGCGGAAGACGCCCTACCTCTGCGCCAGAATGCCGGCGAATCTTAATTTAAACATGGTAAAGGTATTTGCAAGACCTTTATAGCAAAAAGTAGTTGTAATATTAAGGTGCAACTTCAATTAATGAATTATTGGCTTAATTTTAAAATTTTCTGTGGTTAAATGTCTTACCGGTAACTGAATAATAAAGGCATGTATACTTACGAGGAGGACAAGCGCTGACATGTTCACATGGGCCTCCTGGTTTCACATGAACAAAATACATTTTGCAGTCGCAATGGGATATGTGACAGTTCTGGGGTTCACATATTCCTCTGTTCTCACAATCGATGCAGCTGACCTCGCAGCTCTGGTACACTTCGTTGATTCCGCATTCCGGGAAGACCACGGGTCCCGGTTGAATGAGTAGAACTGTTGAAAGAAAAAAACGAGATATATCATTATAATGAGGCAATATATAAAAATGAGATCAGAGTTTCCATTCAAATGGTGGAAATCAAAATTCATCAACGAGTAACCAATTAGAATCAGCTGGAGTGATCTTAAAACTTTCTCCCATACTTTCTAAAAAGTTGTTAGTTCAGAGAACGCCATCATGACATTGATGTACACCGAATATACATTGATGTACACTTTCTGTTAAACTTTGGCATGAATTTATTATTTCAAATAACTCAATTTCTGCACATAGTTAATATTCCCGCAAAAAGAAAGTTTACCACGAGCTCAGTGGCCGAATGTCAAAGCATGCGATCCTAGCCCAGAGTTTGTGCGTTCGATGCTCGCCATGACTTTTAAATGCAAATTATGGATTTTTAGTTTGTTTCTTTATGTTCTCTAATATTCTAGACCTTCCTTTGTTATGTAAATCAGACGTTTCTCAAATATTTCGTTCGTGTATAAAAGCTGACACCCACTAGTCATGGGCAACTTCTCGACATTGTAAAGTTGCAAGTCGCTACTTTCCTTCAATAAACTTGTTTGTTAGTTTAAAGCTGACGGTGTGTTTATTTGAATCTTCGTGACAATATAGCTTAGTTTCATATAAGACATAAGATTTCGTCCTCTCAACATGATTCTTTTCAGTATGTTGTTGCTAGTTACAGCATTTCATAAAGCCCGCTAACAGAAAACTGCCAGCGATTTAAGTCTAAATTGTGCGTCTCTTGTTTGTTCTGTAGCTCCAATTAAGGCCAAGAGTACGACTTGATTACTTCATACTGCGCATTTGCTAGCTCAACCCCTTTTTACTGGAGGGTACATTCATACAACTCATATATAGAATGACAACTATACCGGAACCGGGACTCGAACCCGGGACGCCGAGATCACGAAAGAGACATGCTACCTCTATGTCAGGACTCCGGTTTCTTTTCAGTATTAGAAGACTTAAGAAACTTCCTAATTTTTTTTTTCAAATCTACGTTTAAAGTATTTATTCAATTGAAAAAGAAACCAAATTCAATTAGTTTATAAAATATAATATAAACATCTTTGAAACAAAAGAATAACCTACGTTCTAAAAGTATCTAGAACGTTTTACACTTTTTTTGATTATACACTTTTATAAATCATTTTTATAATTTTTTAACAACTAGAAGTTGATTACTATTAACAGACTGAAAACAAATTTGTTTTTGAATAAATAAGAATTTTTATTTAGTGGATTTTCGGAAATAGCGAATATTATAAAAAAAGGACATGCATTATATTTTGTTTTTAGATTAAAATTTCTGCTACAAAAGCTCACAAAATGTTGCAATTTTTTATAGATAATTTTTAATTAAAAATAACAGTATTTGATTTAAATAAAATGATTTTAAATGGTGGAGAGTCCGTCATAAATGAACCATAATCTGGTTACCAACCCCTCAGATTAAGAATTAAAGTCTCGAGAAAGCATAGAACTGATGATGGCGATTATTATTTAGCAATAAGAAAAGTTAATAAACACAATTATTATATCATTTGTTTCCTTTTAAATTGTTTCAAAACATCATTTTAATTGCAAACTTTTTTTGATGGATAGATTCTCGTGTTATTTCAAAACTTTCAATTTGCTCCAAAAACAATAATACACTCAAGTGATTCGAGAAATGCTTTTTCAAGGCTTATTAAGGATGAAGATACTTGGATACATGCTTTTGTAAAGAAAACCTTAACGGTCAAGTGAGGGGCTTTTGAAAAATAAAGAAAAATTGAAAAACTCATATGACAGCAGCCTAAAATTCAAGGTAATGTTTTCTTTGATTGTCGTTACATTGTTAATTCTTGCTTATTGACCAGCAAATTCATAAACATTTTTATGTGATTTTTTTCCCAAAAAACAACCTAAAATGCGTCAGGGATTCTGCATCATGATAATACATCTCTGTACAGTGCAGTTATTGTTCTTGAGTTTTCAATCAAACCTTCAATACATATGTCTTTACAATAATCATATTCACTCGATATGACTTCGTGTGCTTTTTTTATCACCAAGGTTGCTATTGCTTCTTCGTGATCTCCGTTTTGAAACAATTAATTCAATAAAAGAAAATAAATTTACTGTGAACTTTAAAGAGATTTCAGAAAAACGACTTTAAAGAATGTTTTTATAACTGAAAAGAATCAGTTGTGTTTTGAAATTGGAGAAGGTTACTTTGAATGAGATAAAATAAATTTTGATAAAAAAAACGGATGTCTTTTGTTTTATACTACCATTTCGAATATTTTTTGACCGTAGTAATATATCATTAAAATCCAAATATTGAAGACAAACTTTATATAGTAGTCAAATAAACTGAATTAATAACTTATAATACCAGTATTCTACAATAATGTTCAGCTTCCAGTTTCATATTAATCTACGAGACAGGTGACAGCCATTGTGTTATCCATTATCACCATGCCACATTTTGCGAGAGAGAATTGATAGCAATAGAACTAAGATAACGATATCGTTTCAACCACTTTCTGACTATGAAGCAATGTGCCACCGACTGATGTAGGGTGAGCCTCATTTTGAGACAGTTAATTATTAATTATCTAAATATTTATATACCAGACATTAATTCAATTCGTCATTTCAATCCCATGCGGTTATAAGTAAGCTGATTAGAGAATATATAATTCACAATTTTATTTATAATTTACCGGAGAAATTAACCAATTTATAGTTGGTGTATTCTAAAAACATATAATATATCAAATAGTTAGTTGAGAAATCAATTAATTATTCGAATTTTGAAAATTCTTAAGTTTTTTTAAACCTGCTTACAGACGACTATGAATGCGAGAAGGAAGATTAGTTTTAGTTTTGCATTTTTATATTAACGGAGGGTTTTGAATCAACAATGAGCTATTTTGGAATGGATTTCATAATTTTGCGCCGAGCTTAGACAAAGATCAGATAGAGATGAGTAAGCAAACTTCTTCCTCTATTTAAATTTTTGCTCCATACTAACTAGTGAAAGAGATGGAATTTCGTAAAGATGTAATAAAAATCACCAGACTTGATTACACTGTAGTAATTGATTACACCAGACTTGATTAAACTTTAAATACATTCTGGGTTTTGGAACTTGAAGACTCCTGTTTCGAAACCGGATTCCATTGAAGAATTATAGTGCAATCAAGTCTGGTGAATATTTACTACATCTGCCCAAATATTTATTAACTGGTATGCCGCAAAGATTTGAAGAGAAGGGTTATGCTAACTCATATTCATCTCGTCTTTGTCATCTGAGTTTTTGGAGGGAATTTGGTTTCGAACCAGGAGTCTTCAAGTCCGAAAATGGAGATTACCTCCAACTCTATAAGCCACCAGACTTAACGCACTGTTTTAAAACAACAATAAATCTATTTTGGAATAGACTTCATAATTTTTTACTATCCTTAGAGACAAAGACGAGGTATAATATCTCTCACGAAATCGTTGCGGCATACCAGTTAATAAACATTTGGAAAGATGTAGTAAATATACACCAGACTCGATTGCACTACAATTCTTCAATGAAATCTGGTTTTGAACCAGGAGTCTTCAAGTTCGCAACTGAGAGCTTACTAAAAGCTCTGGCAAACCACCAGACTTTGTTTTCAAGTGAAAAAAAGAATGCCATTAGGCTTTAGGCTCCAGGAGTAGTGGGTGATACGGTTAAATTTTAAAAGAAAATGAATCACTATATGAAATTAATTGTGGCTGTAAAAGTTTTTATAAAAATATTTTTGAGTTAGGTTAACCAAAATTGGTATGTTATTTTGATCATCAAGCTACTATTTATATTATTTAAATAACACATGTTATTAACAATTAAAAAAATTTTAATGTTAAATTTACAAAAAATTTGTAATTTGTCTTCTATTTAAAGAAATGTTATTTTTAGCTTTTGGACACTGTTTTTAATGAAAAACGAATTTTCAGTTTTGACGGTAATGAGAATAGACTTATCTGTTTCCTCCATGATAATACGCATCTTCGAAAAAAAGGAGGCAACTGATGGATCTTAAAATGAGTATTGGATATATTAAATGGCAAACAGCTACTTTTCATGGCTACCGGCCATTTTACTTTTTTTTTTACTTAAATCTTGATACCAAGATGCTTTTTCAACTGATCATTCTAAACCACGGGAATAAGATCACGCTATGTCCAGACCGACCGTGCAGAAACCTGTAAGAATTAGGCATGGAGTGACAGCTGTGGGAGGAATACTCAGCAAAGCATTTGCTCTTTGATAGAATTTTAAAGAAGCTAAGCGCCATTAATCTTGAAAGACAGCCCTCAATAAATGAACTAAGAAATCGAATGCCATGAGATGCCAACACTGATGCAGCGAGTAAAGAACTTTCTGGATATAACAAAAATTTTTAGACCCCAGGTTGCATCAGCAACTTAGTAAATATGGATGTGCCAGAGGCATCACATTTGTTTCGTCCTTTCATAATAATGCATTTCAAAAACGGATATTAATGCATTTATATGTTCTCTTATGTAGACCCATAAGTCTGGCGTCTGGAGCATCGACTCCCCCCCCGGCTATTTATGGCTTTGGTCTTCATTCCATTGTCTGATCTTGAGCGTTATTTAAGTTAAACTCTGTGATTCTGTAAGCATTACAATGTTTACCAGTCAACCGGTTAAATGGGCGATACAGACGTACGGCTTACTTTACAATTCATTCATAATAAAAATTTACGACTCATGAGAACTGGTTTATAAGTGGTTGAATGAGCGACATCGAAAGCTTACTTTACAAGTCATTCATAAAACTCCTTAACGATTCATAAGAACTGGCGTATTATGTGAAATGACATCTGGGTTTTTATGAATACAGCCTTGTTAATACGTGCTAAACTACTATCTATCTAATACTATAATACGAGGAATGATTGCCAAGTCGAAAATCGCCCCAGAATTAATAAACTCCGGTAAACTTGGGGGTCTGGGGTTTTTGGCCACGAGGAATCGATTGGCGCTGGTTTTGAAGCGCTACGGTCAAGCAGTTCGGAGTTACAGATAGGATATTTTCAAACTTTATTAGTTCGCCATAATGGCTACTTAAATTTTCAAGCGGTAACGTGCTGTCATCTATAGCCAATATGGCGAACTAATAAAGTTTTATGTTTATGCTGTTATAGGTTTATAATATGTTTCTTATGTATGTATATATGTTTGGTTTTCCTAAATAAATTTTTCAAAAATATTGAACTTCAACACACTTCAATCTTTACCTTTGTATAGAATAATTCCCTTTCCAAACTCTAACTTTGTTTAGAATAGTTTACAATGGTGCACTTGAACCGGTTATCTTTTCACCAATGGTTTCACAAATTTTCTTATGGCATGTATTGTTTTGATAAATCACAATTTAAAATTTAAATCTTCGAGTTAGTTTCGATACCTGTTTTCTCCGAGCGGAGCTCGGTCACTCGCTGGTAAGAATAAAATTCAAAAAATTATAAAAACAAATTATAATTAAATTATACGAAATAAAAAATTATAAGTAGAGGAAGAGGATATATGTATTTAGTACTAATATTAGTTTATAATATTATCTTAGCTTATTTTTACTATGTATACTTTTTACGATCATATGAGTGAGTTCATTTGTAGATTATGGCATCTTTTAGAATGTGGAACTTACTAAAACTTATTAAATATTTGGTATTTCTTTTACTACATTTTGGCTGATATCAAAATTCGATGGTGCCGCTACAGTATTCATAAAAAATAATATAAATTTAATCTAGTTACCCAATATTTAAAATTTCATAAATCTATCACATATTTTTAAAAAATTATTCAATTCTATTAGAAATTTTTTCTTAGATATTTGGTAAACGCATTACTTTATATCTTGCAGACAATAGCAGTAATTAATCCTGTGTGTAAACATAAACTTATAATGGCTAGTTATAAGATAAATTACAGTGTATTGTAATTAAAATGGCTGAAAGGGTTTTTGACTACTATTTTGGATAATTTTGTCTATTGCGCCTTATAAAATGCATTTGTATACTCACATGTTTTTTTACAAGCTGAATGATTGCGTTCTTAGATTAACGCCGTTAACAAATTACCTCATTAGATCTGTTTAACAAAACTTTAGTAATAAATTTCTCCAGATCTTAACTTTCTAAATGTAATTCCCTAATGGTTTTCTAACAGAACTTAAACGATTATGTACAAGATTAATACGATTTCTATTTTAAAATTAAGCTTAATTTATTTATGAGAATAGGAAATGCGCTTTTCTTGTGTATTTAGAAATTAATTATAGCATATATAGACTAAATGCTACATTGGCGATAAAGACTTGATTGTGAATAATTCTCCAAACCAATTTTCTGAGAATATTCATTTTATATATTTGCTTTACATTTGCTATATTTGGAACTTCAGACAATAAAAAAAAGTAAAATTTGTGAGATAACTATTCACTTAAGAATTTTTCAAGAATAAAAACCAAAAAACAGTTTCTTGGCAATACCGACTACATTTTATTTTTATTGATATTCGCTGTTATATGTATATATTGCCAGATTGCTTTGGATTTGTTTCTATTATTTGAATTATCATTTTATAATCATATTTATCAAACTGAATAATCATAAATGTATTATGAAAAATTATCTTAACTTAAAAAAGTCGTCCCTAAATCGAGAAAGTAATGTATTTTTTGTAAATATGATTAACTTTACGTTTCTATAGATAAAAGAAAACAAAAATCATAAAAAACAAATCATGTGTTTGTAAACAACACATTCAACGCTACAGACGAGATTTCTCATCTTTTAGGTATTACCAGCTACAGGTTTCTGGAGCTAAAATTGGTCTTTTATGCCAATTTAGATAAGTTGAACCTTCTAAAACATGTCTTGAGAATACCTTCGCTTGTTTCATTTATTTATTTATCATTTGCATAAAAAACCCAATGACGGGAAAAATCACTTTTTTTTTTTGTGGAATTTGCATATTTTTCGTCCGTAGGGATGAATGTGTAAAAAATGCATTGCTGTTACATGATTCTCTGACAGTATTAATTTGATAATAATGAATGCAAAAAAATCTAAATTAGAAAAGTGTAATATTTTCTTATTATAAATCACCACATAGGCCGTGGTAGCCTGGTTGGTAGAGCGTCAGTCTCGTAACTGAAAGGTCGCGGGTTCTGTCCTCGTCTTGGCCAAAGACCGCCGTGTTGGCTAATGGCAGTTGGGGCACGTTAAATATGTCAAGACTGTAAAGTCCTCCAAGTTCCCATAACAAAACGATACCTCTGGGGGTACTGAATCAGGGATGATTCGGTCTCTGCTTTGGATCTAAAAATTCCGACTTGCTGATGGATGAATGAGTGTATGAATGAATTCGATCACCCCCTAAAAAGGGTTGTGTCGTGTGTGTGAGCTAGAAGTCAGACTTCTACCCTCTAGGTGCTCAGGGGTCTTTACCCTCAGAAACTATTGCACCCCCTTTCCGTGAAAAACACGGACACGACAACAACAACAACAAATCACCATATCGTGCGAGAGAATTGCAGGTGAAAAATTGATCTTGAAAAATCAATAAATACTCATTTATGTATATTTCCGCAAAAATATATACTTTCTATATGTTTGTTTCGAACATAATTTTAATTTACCTAGCAATTATAAAAAAGCGCCTACCCATGCATGGCAAAAAATTGTGAAAAAATTGTTTGTTGTGAAAAAAAGTAGTTTTTATATTTGCAAATAAACTCTTTAGAGCTATATAGTTTCATATCATGAAAGAACGGAAAAGGAATTTAATCAGTCTTTAAATACAAAAGTGAATAAAAATGAAACAATCTTTGAATTTTTGCTTTGGAAACAAAATTTGCCTAAGCATCTATTTGGAATAAAATAAGGTTGTAAAAAAATTTATCTTATAAACTTGTGAATGAAAAAAATATTGTAACCTGCATAATTGAATAAAGAAGTCTTCGAGATTATATTGGAAAGAAGAACCATTGGAAGAAGAGCATAGCTTTGAGATGAACAGTTTCTATAAAATTAATCTATTTTAAGACTACAATTGTATTGAAAAATAAAGCAGTTAACGTACAATACAGATAAGAGTAAGATAAAAAGAAATAGTTGAATTTAAATTTGAATGAAATCAATATTAAAAAAACCCGAATATGTAAGATTTTCAAAATTCAAACAAAAATCAAAACGGCATTTCGACTATTTACAACAAAATTATCGTTTTTCACACAAAGAAAGAATGCTCGAAATAGATTAATTTTAGCCTTGAAATAGATTAATTTTATAGCAACTATTGATCTCAAAACTATGTTCTTCTTCCAATGTTGATTTCAAGACATTTTCTTTCCAATATAAGAGTAAGATAAAAAAAACCATCTTGAATTTATATTTTGAATGCAATCAATATTAAAAATCCCAAATATTTAAGATTTTAAAAATTCAAAAAAAAAAAAAATAGCATTTCGAATATTTACAACAAAATTATCATTTTTCACACAAAGAAAGAACGCTTTATTCAGATCTAAGCTATCATTTCTTCAACAAAATCATTTCCGAATTTTCAATAATCAAAACACCTTGTATGATACAACTCTTCATGCAAATCATTCGTATTTACAACGAACTTATTGAATTTTTACGAGTTACCAGAATGCCAGAGAACTGCTACCTCCCAGCGATTAGGGATTCTTGCAAAGTAGTTACGAAGACAGCAACCCTTCCAGCAAGAGTGTGAAGCGTACCATTAGTGGTCCCGGAAGAGTACCGATGCTTTAAGGCATGCAAATTGCAAATGATATGCACCCTTTCCTCTGGATGATATTTTGAAGCAGAGAAACCCCCCAATTAATCTAATAAGCGGGATGCAGACGCCTCGAATCGCATCCCAAGGGGTAATTAGAGGATGCCACTAAGTATAGTTGCTCTTAAGGATGAAAAATTGCAATAATCTTCTATGCAAAATTTGATCAAGTTCCGACACATCACTTTCAAGCATAGTTTGTACGAAAACAGATTCTTATTCTTATTTTGGTAGCATCCATTGCGATTATGGTGCTATTTTGGAAATATTGATGATGATCACCAAGACAGTCGATGCCAATTTAGAATGACTTTTAAAAATTATTTTTGGAGTTTGCTTGCTTGCAATGAAATTAATTCTAAAGGTTATAATTTGGCACTTTAATTTTTATCAGCAATTCGTCTAAAACATTAAATGATATCGTTTTAAAAGTTAAGCATTGATGTTAATTTTAACAGAAGGTAATTTTATGAACTTCAATTAAGAATTTGTTCATTTATTTTGTTTTGAAAAAGAAGCTTTCCGATATCTGCGACTTATTCAGTCATCATACCCAGGTAGCTATCATACCTAGTTATCATACCCAGGTAGCACAGCCTGTTGCACAATATTAAACAATATTGCGAATATTGATCAATGTCATACAATATTGTATAATATTTATGTGCTATTATGGTTCGGGTAGCACAGTCTGTTGCACAATATTAAACAATAATGTGCGATATTATTTGATATTCAAAGATATTCTACTATATTAAACAATATTTCCAATATAGATCAGTGTTATATATAATTGTACAATATTAGTGTGCTACTTGGATATAAATAGCTTTCATTTCGTTATATCAACTGACATTGATGAACAGCGTCTTTCTTCACACACAAAAAATCCATTATACTTGCACAATAAGCATCTACGATTCTTAAAGAATAGCTATACTTGTTGAAAAAAAATGCCGAATTTAACTGCCGAAATCGTTTAGAAACTGGAGTTCAAGCAAAGCTTTATTTCGCAGTGTATCTCAGACATGGTTACTAGTTAGGAATAAACGACAATGACATATCTTAATGTTGTAAGTTTTCTCTCAAAACAAGAATTGGCGAAATCAGACAAGAGTTTAAGATTAGGGCATTGTTTCTTTATTTTTTTAACACATTGATAATTATTTGTAGAAAATTGCAATTATTTTTGTGTTATTTAAAATGAAAATTTCAATTATAAAATGCAATACTGAATAAAGCTTTAGGTGTTTTTTTTATGAATTTATTAAAAGTCACTAACAAAATGTATCCTAACTAGTCTTAAAAGGTCAGAAAATACATTTTATTACTATACCAATGAGGAAAATATCAATAATTTTAAGTGGTTAGTCTACTTTTGCGATGAAATGTGCACCATAAAAATATAGAAGTTTAAAACTATTCTGTACAGTTTCAGGCATTTGTAGTGTAAATTAATTTACGAAATTTAATTTAAAAAGCATTGGACCTTCTTATAATAAAGGCAAATATCTGTCTAATGCTTTATGAGCCAAATCATTTGATTTTGTAATGCCAAGTTTAGCAAAATGTACTTTTGAAGTTTAGAAAGTGCACGTTGAAAGGATTTTAAGAAAAATTTTAATTAGAAATTTAATTAATTAAAAATTAGGATGAGTTTTGGCGTTTTTGGCAACAGTTTTCGAATACATTATACAACACAGAACCATTTTTACACTGTAGTAAAATATAAAAATAGTTCTTTTCCATGAGACTTATTTTGTTGCTCATCCCTTCTAATTTTATCAAATTTTCAAAAATATATTTATGCATAATTTATAGATACTTTTTATTGTTTCAATGAAATTTATTGCGGTCACAAATATTTAACTGCATGCTAGTCATCAAATGTTTAAAGTAAATTTTAGATGAATTTAGCATATCCATTGGTCAAACTGTAAATATTTTTATTATCTTTTTTATTTTGTCTGGACTGTACAGTTTTTCAAAGTACTAAGAACTTACTGCGTTTGGCGACCAGTTGGTTTGCCATGAGTAATGCGTTCTAAAATTTTTAATTAAATAATTACGTACCTTACTCTTTTTATGACTTACCAATCAAATATATTTAAATTCATACTTCGATAGTCACGTAACTCATACGAGTTACGTGACGCTTTACGTGACTCTAGACGCTTTACGATCATTTGTTCATTGTACTATATATATCTCTCCGATTTGCAATTAGCTGTTGTGGAATTATTTATTTTATTTTATCTATTCACGTGCAGAAAGTTACATTTTTTTCTATTTAATTTGCAGTTATAGTTGGTTTATTTTTTTATTCGAACTTCTGCCCATATGATAGCAACACTTTAATAAAAGTGTTTTTCCCATTTCATTTATGTGTTAAAATACTCGTACCATTCGAAAGCTAATTTTTAATTCTAACTTGGCGTAAAAATCATGTTTTTGAGATATTTTCGAAGGCTATGGCGGAAAAATTTCGAAATTTCGCTTAATTTATAATTAATTTGAATTCTAATCAACAATATCACTAATCAATAATATAATCGAATTAATATCACTCCGAGGTGCAAATTCCCGACTCCCAAAGTACGCATGTGCGAAATTTGGTAGCTGCAGGTCCAACGGTCTGTCCTCTAGAGAGCCAATGCACGCACACACATTGAGCTTTAAGTATAGATAGTCGGTATATACTTCCGGAAAACGAAACAGTTATTATAGTCCCTTTTTAAAAATTGTTTTTTTACATCAGTGAATTTGAGCATAGTTAACGTAAAATACACCGTTCTCTCATGTAAACGAAAATATCTGCATTTCATTTGTGTTCAGCAGCATTAGAATAACAATATAATAAAAATAACAAAAATAATAAAAACAAAATAATAAAAACTCGGCACAAGTAAGAATTTACGAAGCGTTTAAAACATTTAAAAGTTTCAAAATTCGAGAAGAATGCTTGAAGTGTGTTATAGCTATCCTACAGACGTTTCTCTGGACGCGTTAAGGACGAAGAAGGGGTAATTTTAGAAGCAACTTCATATTTTGAAGGAATAATAAGAAAATAAAGTTGATGTTGAGAAGATGCAAGCAGATTTCAAATGGTGCAAGCAGTTACGTCATTTGATTTGACGCCATTAAAGATCTTCATGTTCACATTGAGAAAAATAAATAAAGACAACCATAATAAACATTTGTCATAATTTGAAGTTACAATACAATCTTAGAGGAATCATTTATATAATTTGTTATATAAGATCAAATGAAAATCAAACACTATTACAAGAAAAATTATTCCTTGTTTACCAATAGTAGCAAACAAATATTATACAATATTGTATGACATTGATTATATAATATTGTTTCATATCTTTGACTATTCTTTAGTATCATATAATATCACACTATATTGTATACTAGCCGCCTTTGGCGACCAGCTGGTTCGCCATGAGTAATGCGTTCTAAAATTTTCAATTAAATCACATATTCATTAGCCTAGAAGTAATTCCGGGAATTGATTGGCCTGAAAGCAATATTTTCTTTAAGATGATGGACGAAAAGTTCTAAAAGAACACCTTTTCCTAATAATATTCTTTAATTTTATAAATCAATCAGTTTTAACTATCGGTTATGCTTCCAAAATATTAAAAATGTTTTTTTTGATGATGTTGCCAAAATATGAAATATGTTTTTTTTTTCAAAGAAAGCGAGAAAGGGAAAAAAGTATTGAATTAATGATACAGATATTGCAAACGATTACATAAATATGCCATTAAGTCCGGATTTCAATGCATATCCTGTCTAAATTCAATCAGGTTTACTGTAAATAAAGATAATTTATGGAATTAATGATACAGATATTGCAAACGATCATAGAATCCTTTGCATTTATTTTTTAAAGAAAATATCACATTTTATATTTATTTTATTTTATCCTGTCACGTGCTGACAGTTGCATTTCTGTAGATTTATTTTGCGATGATATTTTTTTTAATTTGAACTTCCGGCATTCTTTTATTTTATCCAGTCACGTGATAAAAACAAGGTTAAAATATTTCTTTAAAAATTCGTTAAAAATAGAAGCTTACGTTATAAATTAAAAAAACTAATACCGTTAGAAAGCTAATTTTTTTATCTTTAAATTGATGTAAAAATCATGTTTGTGCGATCATATTTTCGGAAGTTATAACGGAAAAACGTCGAACTTTCGCTTAAATTTTAATTAATTCAAATTCTAATTAAAAATTCAAAAAAAGGGCTCCGAGGTGCACATTCCCGACATCCAAGGTATACATGTACCAATTTTGGTAGCTGTAGGTCCAACGGTCTGGCCTGTAGAGCGCCAACACACACACGCACACACACACACACACACATTGAGCTTTATTATAAGTATAGATATAGAAGATAGCGCAACATTCTGTACTACCAGGGATACTTATAATTTTTATCTTCAAAATTAAAACTAAACCAAATTTTTGAAAATAAAATTTTAAAAACATGTGTTACTTACAGTCTTCGAATCCATCAGAATAGTCCGTTGAATTATCACCGCAAACTACTGAAGAAAGCAACGCAAAAACAAACAATTGCAGGACAGGTTTGAAGCACTTTAAATTTTTCTTGATGTCACTCATGGTGGGTTTCTTGAGCTATAAAATTGAGATGCTAACGACTCGCTATCTTTATCGTATTTGGATGCGCAGGTGTCGCCTGTTCACATAAATAGGTGTGCGAAATATGCACGATCACATGCAGTGCATCATGCTCAAGATATGTTTTTATTATAATTATTGCACTGGCAGCAATACAGCTACTTGTTTTCGGAGAAAAAGTGCAGCAACTTCGAAGAGTAAATTAATTCATTCGGTTGGTGGATGCCATTTTCGGCCACAATCCTTATTGTAAATTAACACTGGATTCGTAAATTGAAATCGATTGAAAATTATTTCTTGAGAAAAATAGGTAATATATTTTTTGGAAATTGTGTTTATTGAAAATCAATGGAAACCACTGAATGTGTCACAGAAACATTTTGAATGGTGACCTTGAAACTTGTTCCACATATTTCCTAATACAGGTCCCGTCACCGTGTTCTATCATAAAAATTTTTTAGACTTTTAACAAGTGGTGAACATATTTTTATTATCAGTTTTAAGGTTTATAGTTTAGAGAAGGAAATGTTAACATGCATTTTAGGCGCCTTTGTACAACGGTTGAAATCAAAATTAGACACAAAATTAAAGTTTTAGCAATAAAACATGCTAAAATTTTATTTATTTAAAATCTGAAATCTCTGACTTATTGTGTTTAAATGCAAGCGAATGTTCAGATAGACAGATTAATAGCTTCTATAACCATCTATATGTTTATAAATGTCATGAAGACACACTACAGCTAAAATCCTATGTCAATTTTTTCATTTAGCTTTTAGCGATTTATTGTTACAGTGTCCAGTTTTACTTACATAAATAAATTTCTGAAATTACATTTCTTTTAAAATTTCACACAAATCTATATATTTCTCATCAATATCGCACAGCAAATTTTATCAAAGTTTCTTACTGCAATGTATACATTGTATAGTATAGTAATCATCAAAAAGTTTCTCAAGATTTTGAATAATCTTCGTCTTTGGAATCTCTCTGAGTGAAAAAAAAAAACAATTTTGGAAAATGTAAGCTTATCTGTAACAATGATAACTCAAAGACGATGTTACATAGAAGGATGAAAATTTTCATGTGGCCTTGAACAAATCTGTAGATTTATATCAAACTTTAAGCAAATTTCATTTAAAGGAATCTTTTCGAGTTGTTCAAATTTTAATTTAAAACAATAATTACAAGATGAGGAGTCTAGATACAGACACTATTGGATTTTGAGACAGAACCAACAAGGGGTTGATAGTCTGTCGGTCTGTACACTCACAAACATGCAAATGCTCCAACAAATCAAAAATAGAATGACATAAATATAACAAATTTTATATGGGATTTTTGATTACAGTTATAGTTTTTGGTCCAATTTTTGTTTAAATAAAGTGGGAGAAAATACATATTCGCGCTTAAAATACAAATTCGATTTTAGAATGCTATTAACCTCCCACCAAGGACTAATCACCAAGTAATTCTCCCAGGACAACAAGATGGATTCAATAAAAATGTAAATTCATATCAAAGGTTAATATATCGGAACTATTAGATGCGAATAATATGTAATACTTTCTCGAAATAACATTTTTATTAAGAGAAAGTTTTAAGGATTCCACTCTCTCTGGTTTTAGTTACCGTGTTCAGACACAAAGCAGAATGCAGACAGACATTCCGAAAATCTGTTCATCGTTTCTCTAAGATATCAACGTTTTAGATGTCAACTTAGGGACAACTAAAGCGTTCTTCAGCGCAAATTAGTTCCATCCGGTCTACTTGCTGCTACTACCAGCTGTCATTCTCGTCCATCATTGTTTTTAGTGGTGGGGAAAGGTAAAGGTGAAAAAAGACGTTTTCTCCTATTTCAATGGCAAAAGCTAGTGCAGGAATAAACCGTTTACAGCAATCTTGAAGATAACCGCAGAGAGCGAAATTAAAAGTTTCCGTCCATTTGGACGTGGACTTGATTTTCAAAAAAACACGTCTACAGCGCTTAGAGGGCTCGTTAAAATCTAGAGCTGAAATTAAATATCTTCTGACAATTAAAATACCTTAGTTTTGTATATATTCTTGTACTAGAAAATAAAAATAGATAAAAGGTAGCTTTATCATAGATAAGAATCGCAATATGAATAATAATTACGCAAGCGTATAATGATGCTGTTATAATATATCTGTTTTTTTTATATGTGGCATATGCACATATAAATAAAAAATTGTGCCTTACTATTCATTATTCGTCTCAAGAATTCGATACTAGCATCTTTTGACAATTGTACTTCATTCAGGGTTGATACGCAGAAAAATGATAAGTTGTTACCTCTATCTAAGGCTCGTTGCGCACACAGCGTTTTTTTCTTCTGTCGGTATTTTGCCGAGACCACTCCCAGAAATCAAATGCTTCCACACACGGCGTTTAAATTTCGACTCCGTCCTAAGAGTCAGCATAATTTCATCAACAAATAAATATACTTTAACCGTGCTATTTAAACTAAGTAATACTAAAGGGTAATTTGAAATGAATAGAGTACAAATTCTATCATGATTATCTTGTCGTCGAAGGAAGAGGAAAAGGGGGAGAGAATTGACTTATTTTGATTTATTCAATGAATGAGAAAAAAGGATTTGGGATCTTGCATCTGATGATCCGAAAGCGCTCGTGACAGCGGGCGTCTGCACAGATTCCGATCAAAGGAGGATGGACCGAATCTTTATTTGTCTGCCTAGTGTGTAAGCTCTCGTAGAATTCAATACACTACTGTTGTTATGTCGGCATCGGGGAAATAAGCGATCAGAAAAAAGCGCTGTGTGTGCAACCAGCCTAATTCAACAAACAATTTTAGTTCGCTTTGCTGCTCAACATAAACTTCTTCTTTCAATGCATGCTTTTATCACGCATGCTCAAATGCTCAGAGGATGCTAGAATGAAAAGTTGAAAGAAAGATATGGCAATTAAGAGAGACATTCTCCTCTGAGCCTATGAACTTTTCATTTCAGTGAAAAGTCATTTTCAAATTGGCATTTAATCCTTTCGATCCGACTATTGAATGATTAATATTTTAAATTGAGTGATTAATATTTTAAATTGA
>JAPMOQ010021343.1:1279768-1304345 GCA_026543055.1 Argiope trifasciata | reverse complement strand
TATATATATATTGTTACGGATTTCCTATATCCTTAAAATCCTTCACGGGTTCTTTTTCACCTTGTATATATTGTTACGAACCTGTGGTTTTGCTTTCCCGCGCTAATACTGTCAATGTAAGGAAGACAGATTGACAGTAATGTGTATTGAATAGTAAATGGAAGCGACGTCAAAAGTCCCGAGGCTTGGCGACAAACTTGGCGACTATTTGGCGACTTGGCGACGAATTTGGCGACTTTGGCAACAAAATGGAAAGTACCTGAAACATCGAGAATTTTCCCGATCCGTCCACTAGGAGCCGAGATCCATCCAGAACGCTCCTGATTGGTCCAGAAGATGTTAGCCCCGCCCACCACCGGTATATATAAGGAAGAGGGCTCCGCCTGGTGTTCAACGAAGACAAGTAGCGCTGTGGAGTTTATTGAGAAGACCTAAGAGATAGAGGTCTTGAACTGTGGAGTCCTGAACGGAGGACTGCTAATCTCTGTGTGGCATATACTGACGAAGCCTGCGTCGTGTGTCGTAGCCCGTTGTGCCGTCGTTGGGAACGGAGCAGTCCCAAACTAAAGAGTAGTCCCGTTGTGCGGAGTAGTCGGAATCGACAGCAGATAGCGAGTCCTCCAGAGGAGAAAACAAGAAGCGGCGAAGCCAAGCAAGTGCTGAATTGAGCTGTGTGCCTTGTAGTCTATTGAGGAAGCAGCGTCGAGTACTATAGCTAGTACTCCAGATATTGTTACTACTTGTGGGTTACTGTTGTTATTGTGTGCTGCTGTGTGTTCGTCTCGTCCTGTAAATAAACGTCTGTGTTGTGTCTCCACTAAAGGACTGATCATTCTGTGTGCTCTTCATCTCATCTCTAATACCATACACACCCACTATACAAGTTTAAAAGAACCCGACGGATTAATATAGGAAATCCGTAACAATATATAGTGGTTGTGTATGGTGTGAGATGATGATGAATACACAGAGCAATGATCAGTCCTTGAGTAGGAGACACAACACAGACGTTTATTTACAGGACGAAGTCAGGACAGCACAAAGACGACAAATATTCACAACACAAATATGTACAGGAGATAGCTATTTACAGCCAAGACGAACACAGAGGACAACACACTGCAGATAGTAGTCCACAGGCAGAAATTCTGTAGTGACAATGTCCACAGAGCGGCCAGACAGGATTCAGCCAGAGAGGGAATCTTTAAGGGATTTACTTTACACCTCCTGGGTCTCTCCAGAACAGGCTGAACTATTCCTTTGTCTCTTCTTGCCTTTCCTGTCGACTCACTACTTCGCACAACGGGACTACTCCTTAGTTCGGGACAGCTCCGTTCCCGACGACGGCACAACGGGCTACGACACATGACGCAGGCTCCGTCAGTATATGGCACACAACAGTCCTCCGTTCAGGACTCCACAGTTCAAGACCTCTCTCTCTTAGGTCTTTCCGATTAATTCCACAGCGCTTCTTGTCGTCTTCGTTGAACACCAGGCCGTTCAGCTTCGGCTTCTCTCCACTGCCGCACTTCGGATTGACTCCACTAGATTCTTCCTCAGATCTCCTTTCCCTTTTCTCCGCTGCTTCGCTTCGACTTTATCCGACTCGATTCACACACTGACTTTCGCAGTCTTCTGCCTTATATATACCCGCGGTAGGCGGGGCTAACATCTTCTGGACCAATCAGGAGCGTTCTAGCTGGATCTCGGCTCCTAGTGGATGGATCGGGAAAATTCTCGATGTTTCATGTACTTTCCATTTTGTCGCCAAGCCTTGGGACCTCTGACGTCACACTCATTCCCTATTCAATATATATTAATGTCTATCTGTCTTCCTTACATTGACAGTATTAGCGCGGGAAAGCAAAACCACAGATTCGTAACATTGCTCCCCTCTTCAAAGAATGACTTCCCGGCCCTCAGTTCAATCCACCGGCTGATATGAAACATCTTCATTCTTGCGTAGGGTGACTTCACACGTTCGTTGATGACATCCTCACTCGATTGGTGACAACTATAGATCCGTCCAAATCTTCACATTGATGTTTATCTAAGTGTTCTTCTCCGTTTCGGGTTGTACATCCAGACCTGGTTTCGCTCCTTAAAATGTACGGTGTCCCATGGAGCCAAACACGGTATCGTATCGGAATTCCTCAGGATGAATTTTCTCCAGGCTTGTCGGTTGGTCATTTTTAATTACTTTCGACGAAACAACCGATTGTCAAGATGGTCCAACAGTGCCTTCTGGAATCCACTCGGATTCCAGGGTTTCGTTTTGATCCAGAAAGTTCTCATGGGAATACGTCCACCTATTCCAAAATTTTTTGCGACACTCGAGAACTCCCCGCAGTTCTGTACACAGGATCGTCTAAAGGGTACTCCTGGTTTTGCTGGAAGGATTCTTCTACGACGATGTATCTTGACCGGATACGCAGATGATTCTCTAACTCTCCTTTGCATGATATTCCTTGGAAACTCCACAATAAGATCCTATTCTTGAAGGAAATCGAGGCCGACATTACAAGGATCAACGATTCCAGCAACGTAGTCATCATCCATGTCACTCTGTAAGGAGCTACTAAGAGGCTTGCAAAGTGGTTGTCCCGTCAACCTCTGAGACGAATTCATTTCAGATAGAGTCACATCATTAACTGCATCCACAGGCACAGGTATGATGGACAAAACCTTTTAAATCATACTGATACCTTTGTAACATAATATTTTTTTCTGAAAGTATTCAGCAGAACAAAAATATGGCTCGGACAGTAAGGAGTAAATATTAGCCTAAATGCAAAAATTAAAAACAAAAATTATTTTAATTAAAAGAATACTTTTTTTTTTAGTTTCTTTTGTATTCTGAAAAAAAAGTAAATTGCAAAAAGATGCTTCTTTTGAAAATGAAGTTGAAAAATTGTCCGCAAAATAATTCGGTTAATAAAAGATTAAGAAACAAACATCATTTTACTGTTTTAGATTATATTCTTCCTGTATGCCAAATATTTTCTACCTGGAATTCCATTTTACTGGCAGAAACATCCCCTATGCTCCTCTAGTAGCACAAAAGAGCTGAACAATATTTTTTAATATTGATTAATATCATACAGTTTTGTGTTCTGTGCTATCTTGATTATAATTTCGGCAATTTTCATTGTTGACAACGTCCCTTAAGATATCCGACTACGTTAAAATGCTTGTTATCCACCAATTTAGCGAATATATTTTTTATTGTAATTTCTTTAGTTTAGACTTTTTGGATTTCCTAAACAGTTTATCTTTTTTAGGAAAACGAAGGCCTGACCTATCACCCAGGGTCACATATTTATCAGCTTAAATTTGTCTTTAACTTCAGTTTTCTCAACACTTTAAATTTCATAAAAATTCTCCACCATTAACATGAAATATCAAAAACCGAGAGAAGTACTTATGTAAATATTTCAGCGCGTGTTTTAAGTAATATGGACAATGAAATGAACCAAACCTTTTATTGCTGATAAAATATTTTTCCGCTTATTGGTGTTTATAAAAAAATTAGGTTGTGAATTTATGGGAAAATTGCATATATACGTATATTTTTATCCATAACTTCTTTGAATTTTCTTAGATTTTGGTTCATTACATTCGTCGTTATAACCTTTAACTTGAGTACAAAAAAAAATTTGATTGCTCAATTAACAATTTTATGTAGAGTGTTAACCGTTTTGATTAAATTTCATCAATAATATAAATTTTCCTATTTTTGATAATATATTAAATAATTTTGTTGTATCTATCGTACTTTGTATTACAATTGACAATAAATATAAAAATCATAGTTTTCAATATTTTTTTTTAATTCATTTAATTTTTTTTTTTTTTTTTTACAAAATGAGTCTGATACCTTAAATGAAAATGCTCAGAAATATTTAAAAACCACTTTAAAAATACGTCTCGTTAAAACTAGCATTTAAAAAATCTTTAGTCTGTGTTCGAAAAAATACCGGACCGCTGGACGACGTCATTTCTTTGTAAAGCAAATAGTAATTCTGTTACGACGTGAATTGCACCAGAGTGCTGAAAATCACTCGCATCAGCTCATTCGAAGTCTGTTTGTCATCAGTGCTTAGGAGGGGGAAAAATCCATTTCAGCACCATAAAATCCCCACAGCAAACATCGCGGGACGCCACATTCTCCTTTTAAAACCAGAGCATGGAAGTAGAAAGTTTTTTTCCCACCCTTTTTATTATTTTCCGACCATCCCGTTCTCATTTGTCAACGCGGCTTGGGATGCTGAGCTTTGGAAGGCGGCAAAAAAAGAATAATAAAAGAGTAGCTGTAAACCGTCCCTTGCCCCGCTCGAAAACGGAATACCTCCTCGTAAAATTTGAGTTTTATAGATTTCTAACAACTATCATGGGAACAATTCTACAAAATCGAAGATGGCATTTTTTTTCGCTTGGTTACTTGGTGTGGAATCGTTTCCATTGGATAGTTCGATGAAACTCCGTTTTAGCCCTTGAATTCTGCAAATAAAAAAGCTGTTACTCCTTCAATTAAAAACAATGCTTGAATTTTAGAGGGTTATTTTTTTAATCATATGAAATGAATTTCCGATTTCATATTGAAACAAAATTAAACAGACTTCTGCTTGAGGATAGTAGTTGATAATATTTGGAAGATTGAAAGTTAATGATGTGCCTAATCGCAAAAAAGAAAATGACAACACAGAAGAATTTCATTCATAACAAAAATAATTCCATCAACATTTTTAACTATTATTTCTTGTTATTTAATACTGGTTATTTGATGTTGCTGTTACTTATGTTTCTTGTCATAGACAAGCCTGCTGATAAAGCCAGCGATTTAAGCCAAGTTTGGCTTATTCCTCTTGGATAGAACCGCATTTCAAGCCGAGTCATTTTTCAAGTCAAGTTTCAGCCGCATTTTTTGACGTGACCTACTTTCACCAGAAACCAATAAAATTTATAATATCCATTTTATGCAAATAGCTACTTTTTTAATTTTTCAAAATTAATTCCCACTATAGGTTCAATTCCCACTGAGTAATGTAATTAAATTACTATACGATGAACAACCTAATTTCGTAATTTGACATTCACAACTGTAAAACTATATATAATATTTCATTGTATAGCTATTTAACCATTAGTATCATAGAAAATACAAAATGCTTAGAAACATTAAAGGCAAGGACGTATAAATAAAATTCAAATAAATTTAAGAAAAACAGTATGAAAATAAGATTTTGAAATATCCTAAATTGTTTAGTGTACAATACGTATAAATCTACAATCCCTTACCTATATTCAAATAGTCTTTTTTCCTACTTCATTTCAATATCTAAAACTACAATAAGTTTCTAATTTTTTTCTCATAATAACATTTATGCAATATCAAACGTAAAAAATGCTTATTAAAATCCTTTAATCATATGTTCCTTCCAACTATAAATAAGTTAAAATATGCTAAAATATCCATAAAATATCTAATTACAAATAATTTTTATTCAATATTATAATTTTTATCGAAAGTATGTTGATGAATTTTCCCCTTTAGATTGAACACCATTCAAACCAAGTCCAAGAGATAGGGAAAAGAGGGGTGCAGTGGCTTCAAAGGGTAAAGACTAAATCGCATAAGCATGAAAATAATAGACGTGAAATCGGTCGACGACATGGTAAACTTCATTTGAATTCAGTTTTGAATCCGAGGACCTTCTTGTGAACAACTGACCAGCCCGCCGCAACTAAAAGGCAGTGTCGATAGGATTGGTTGTGGTCTACTGCTGCCTTTAACATAATCCATCCCAAATACTGATAAATTCTCCCAACTGGCATCCTCTTGGAGGCGGTTGGCTATAAACCACAGATATGTCTGAAGACCACGGATTCTTATTTTATTTAAATTTGATAAATTACCTTAGTTTTGTTTGCGCCACAACAAGTAGAAAACAATATTTTATCGTCTGATATTGAAAAATTAACATATGCATATGATTTCAAACCAAATCATATGCATACGTTAATTTTAAAGTAGTGTTTAAATCTTCAGTCCTAAAAAAAGGAAGATAAATTTATTGTTTTAATAAAAAAAGGACAAATGCACATTTGCAAGTACAGAAAAGGCTGCTATTAATTCATAATTGCATTTGCAGAACTTCTACAGTTCTGCTTTGGATACTCATATTATATGCACCAACATTTGCTTTCTAGGGATTCAGAACTAACACATATATAACATGTAGCGAAAATAAAACTATAAACCTATAACAAAATGCCCTTGACTTGAAGGACATTGACATTTTAGACTTGAAGGACATAGTGAGAGAGAAACCTCGCCCAGATTTGCTTTTTTAAAAAAATATATTGGTGTCTTATCCCTAATTTAAATTTCAATCCATGTTTTTACTAATTTTTGGGATATGACTGTTTTTTTAAGCTTTCTTACAATATTTATTTTTTCTTTTCGATTTTTTAATGAAGCTTATTTAAGAGTTTCCAGCTGATAAAAATTGATATTACTTAAGTCGTTTTACGTAGTTTCATATTTTAATCCTGTGTTAGGTGTAGCATAGCCGATGCCTGCTTTTGTGCCATAAAACGCCAAATTTCAATTCCTATTGTTAATAAAAATATTACCAGAAACTTTTTTTAATAATTTGTATCTTCTTTTCGGTTATTTCATAGATTGGTCATGGAATTCATTTATGCTTTGGAATTTATAAATATTCAGCACAGAATAATTAAAAATTAGTTAACTGGATTTTAGCATTATGCAAAATTGAAAACTAAATAAACTGTAATCTAATACTAAAATACGAGGAATGGTTACCAAGTCGAAAATCGACCCAGAATTAATAAACTCCAGTAAACTTGGGGGTCTGGGGTTTTTGGCCACGAGGAATCGATTGGCGCCGGTTTTGAAGCGCTACGGTCGAGCAGTTCGGAGTTACAGATAGGATGTTTTCAAACTTTATTAGTTCGCCATAATGGCTACTTAAATTTTCAAGCGGTAACGTGCTGCCATCTATAGCCAATATGGCGAACTAATAAATTTTTATGTTTATGCTGTTATAGGTTTATAATATGTTTCTTATGTATGTATATATGTTTTGTTTTTCTAAATAAATTTGTCAAAAATATTGAACTTCAACACACTTCAATCTTTACCTTTACTTTACCTTTGTATAGAATAATTCCCTTTCCAAACTCTAACTTTGTTTCGAATAGTTTACAATGGTGCACTTTAACCGGTTATCTTTTCACCAATGGTTTCACAAATTTTCTTATGGCATGTATTGTTTTAATAAATCACAATTGAAAATTTAAATCTTCGAGTTAGCTTCGATACCTGTTTTCTCCGAGCGGAGCTCGGTCACCCGCTGGTTTAGTATTATTCAACATTGGAAAAATGTATAATAATTAACTGGAATTTAGTATTATTCAGCATTGAAAAACTGAACAATAATCAACTATAATTTGTTATTATTCAGCAATGAAAAGTTGAATAATAATCAACCGGAATTTATTATTAATCAGTAATGAAAAACATTATTACTGATAAAAACATTATTATTATTTAGCATTTTGTACTTCTATATAAAAAAGCAATATCTCATATTGCTATTTTCATATAAAAAATAATTACTAATATTAATATTAATAAACAGTGAAAATTTTATAAAAAATTACTTATTTCTTTTTTATTATATAAAAGTAATATTATATTCTTTAAATGGTATTATATATTTTATAGTCATATACTTAAAATAATAATTTGTTTAAGTATTCCATAAACTAAATTCGTGTAACATTAATATAGAGTGATAAGATAAAAATCTTATCTAATCTCATAAGATCCCACAAGGGAAGTGCATCATAACTTATTAATCTTTTGTGGAGTAATTTAATTATACTTTATCTAATAAACGTAGAGGAATTTCTTATGAGAGATTTAATCTGAGATTTATATGTTTTTAATTTCTTTGGTCCATATCAGCAAAGAGCACTTGTCCAGTCGATTTAACGACTCTTATAACGAGAGAAAAGAGGAACATAATCCGTTGCTCTTCATTTCGGAGATTTACTTTCACGAAAAAGTAAGCAGAAGCAAGAAATGATGAATATCTAAGAAGTCTTGAATGGAGAGAATGTTAGAATTAATTTGCTCTTGGGGGAAAAAGAGGCACTCTCTTAGATTTTGCTCTGAAAGAATTCTTCCGACATATTTTCTTCTCAAGAAATATCCAAGCATTCACAAATCTTTGTTGTTTCTGTGAATTGCAGAAATTTATCTTTTCCGAGGTAATTGAAATATTTCTTCTTCTTTTAAAGCTTCTAATGTTCTCAGTGAGCAAAGAAATGTCCAATTCTGGAATAGTTAAAAGAAGATCTTTTTTTTTTCACATATGACTAGCATTTACAGCTTTTTGCATATTATTTTCTAACAGATTTTTTTTTCAAAAGAAATTTGTAAGATCATTCAAATCTTTGTTATTTCAGTAAATTGCAGAAATCTGTCTTGTCAAAGATGATTAAATTATTTCTTTCTTGGCGATTTCAAATAAAATAGTAAAAAATCTTTTTTAAGTAATAAATAAGATTAATTTTTTGGCGAGTTACTGATGTGTATTTAAAAAGAATACTCAAAGACCTAAACATCTCAGTGTATACTTCCTCAAACCCTTTCTGGAAATGTTTTTCTCGAGTAATATCTCAAGAATTCTTCAATCTCTGAGCAATATCTCAAGAATTCTTTCTGCAAATTCCGGAAACCTGTCTTTTCTTTTATAATTAATCCTCTTTGTACATGACATCTATTGATGCTACAGAATACAGAAAAGTTCAGAATTCTAACTTATTATTATTGTTTGAGTTTTAATATTATTCATAAATTACAGCTTATATAATTATAGTGCAGATCCCATAATTTGTAAACCTAAGAGTTTTCTTGATTATTGTTTGCCAGCAGATTCTAAAATCGTATGCACTTTTCCGCATGCGCTAGGATCGGCTTAATTCTACAAAATAGACGTGAGGAAAAAGCTGGAAAGAGGAAATGTTTGCATTAAGCAATAAACTTAATTCACAAGATGTACACATTCCTTAGGGAGATAAAATTAGATGACAGTAGACGTGAGAAAAAAGCTGGAAAGAGGAAATATTTGCATTAAGCAATAAAGTTAATTCACAAAAGGTACATATCTTTTAGCGTTTCATTCCTTAGGGAGATACCAAGAATATAACTGCAGACAACAGCGAACAAAGAAGATATGTTTAACTTTTTTGTGGAAATTGTAGGATACAAAATAAAAGACATTGATAAGTTCATTTTTAAATGTTTAGTTATGCATGACATTATATATATATATATATATATATATATATATATATACTGAAGTGACAAAAGTCATGGGATGACTGTTAATATCGTGTCGGTCCTCCTTTTGCCGGGCGAAGTGCAACAACTCGACGTGTCATGGAGTCCACAAGTCGTTGGAAGTCCTCTGCAGGAATATTGAGCCATGCTGTCTGTATAGACGTCCATAATTGTGAAAGTGTGGATGATGCGGGAGTTTGGGCACGAACGGACCTTTCGATGATGTCCCATAAATGCTCGATGGGATTCATATCGGGTGATCTAGGTGGCCAAATCATGCGCTGGAATTGTCCGGAATGTTCTTCAAACCAATCGCGAACAGTTCTGACCCGGTGACATGGCGCATTGTCATCCATAAAAATCCCATCGTTGTGTGGGTACGTGAAGTCCATGAATGGCTGCAAGTGATCTGCAAGCAGCTGAACATAACCATTTTCAGTCAATGATCGGTTCAGTTGCACCAGAGGACCGAGTCCATGCCATGTAAAATCAGCTCACACCATTATGCAGCCACCACCAGCTTGAACAGTGCCTTGCTGACAGTTTGGGTCCCTGGCTTCGTGGGGTCTGCGCCACACTCGAACTCTACCATCAGCTCGTAACAACTGAAATCGTGACTCATCTGACCACGCCACGGTTTTCCACTGGTCTAGGGACCAGTCGATATGCTCACGAGCCCAGGAGAGTCGCTGCAGGCGATGTCGTGCTGTCAGTAAAGGCACTCGAGTCGGTCTTCTGTTGTCATAGCCCAAGGAAGACAAATTTCGCCGCACAGTCCTATCGGACACGTCCCTCGTACGTCCCACATTGATTCCTGCAGTTATTTGACGAAGTGTTGCGTGTTTATTAACATTGACCATTCTACACAGACGTCGGTGGTCTCGGTCGTTAAGTGCAGGTGGTCGCCCGCTGCGCTGTCCATGATGGGATGGGATGTCTGAAATGTCCTACTCTCGGCATACTTTTGATACTGTGGATCTCGGAATGTTGAATTCACTAACGATATCCGCAATGGAATGACCCATGCGTCTAGCTCCAACTAACATTCCACGTTCAAAGTCTGTTAATTCTCGTCGTGCCGCCATAAATCACGAAAAACTTGTTCACATTAATAACTTGAACACAAATGAAAGCTCTGGGAAACGAACTGCGCATTTATACTTTTTCGCTGCGATACTACTGACATCTGTATATTTGCATATTGCTATCCCATGACTTTTGTCACTTCAGTGTATATATATATATATATATACACACACACAGACACAGACACAAGTGGGCTGTAACGTAACATACAATCGTTTGTCTTATATATTTCTCCGAATTTTGATCCCACTTTTTTCTTAGAGAATGATGTGAAAGCCACATAAAATTGTGACTCATACATCCTTCTTCAGAGATATATAGCTTTTATCTCTTTCCAAGTTTCGACTCCACTTTCCTTCCTCCTCTCAGAGAAAGTGAGGTGTAAGTCACCGATAATTGTGACTTACACATCATTTTTAAGCTAGAGAATTGTGACTTACACATCATTTTTAAGCTAGTGAATTGTGACTTACACATAATTTTTAAGCTAGAGAATTGTGACTTACACATCATTTTTAAGCTAGAGAATTGTAAATTACATATCATTTTTTAAATAAAAGAATTGTGATTTACATCTGATAAGCGTAGGAGGGAACTTCTATACTCTATAATACAAGGGAGAAATCATACTAAAATATTATTTAAGTATCTGACCATCATTCCAGTGCTCAGAAATTTATTATTTAATAGCTGTAATGCTATTGCCGGGTGCCGATTGGATGAGCAGAACTGCTGAAGGGAAGAAACGAGATATATCAGTATGATGAAGTAATATAAATAGATCAGATCAGAATTTCCCTTCAAATGGGGGAAATCAAGATTTATCAGCTTGTCTCCAATTAGAACCAGCTTGAGTGATATCCAAAAATCTTTCTCCCAAACTTTCTAAAAAGTTAATTCAGAGGATGATTTTTCATGGCATTGATGTACGCCGAAACTATTAAATGGGGTCGTAGTAGCCTGGTTGGTAGAGCGTCAGTGATGTAGCCGAAAGGTAGCGAGTTCTGTCCCCGTCTCGGCCTAAGACCACCGTGTTGGCTGATGGCAGTTGGGGCACGTTTAATAGGTCGGGACTGCAAAGTCCTCTAGGTTCACATAGCCTCTGGGGGTACTGAAAGAGAGATGAGTCGGTCTCTGATTGGGATCTAAATTCTGACTTGCGGATGGATGAATGAGTTCGTCTACCCCCCAAAAGGGGTTGTGTCATGTGTGTTCGAGCAAAAGCCGTACTTTCACCTGAACGGTGCTCGTTAACAGCGAAAGGTGTACACTTCTGTCTTCATTCGAAAGAGCTACTTTTCATTCGGCTTGGTATGATCAAGTGGCATTATACGGAACATCACAGAATGTTATTGCTAATCAAAATGAATTAATAAAGTTCAAATGAAAACTTATGCACTAATAAAATAATTATCATTGTGTAAATGTTGTACAAAAGGTAATTATAAAAACTTATACAAATATATGAGACAGAACAATTATATCGTTCCCAAGGACGGATTAAAATTTTGGCTCAAGGTATTTTGGTGATATGTACTCTAGATTTACATAAAAAAAACAATAGTTACACTCTAACAGTAACGATTGCAGTGACAAAATGTTAACCATTTTAAATATAATCACAATTTTTGATACAACGACTTTTTTATATTGGAATTTGTTCACTATTGGAAAAATCGATAATTATCATTGAAACGGTCCCTGTAGCACGAAATTTACCAAAGCTAGACAAATTAAGAAGAAAAAAAAAACAATTGCTGTGTCCTAACAAAGACATGCAGTTCAACAGGCTCCTTTCGGCATGGTAAGTTCTTTGGTTTTATACACCATCTGCTGCATGCTAAGAGTCATCGCGGTTGAAGTAGACCAAATAAAGAATGTGCAAATTACAATAAAGCGTCTTATTTTCTGCTGTTTCTCTGCTATTATTGGCTGTTTTCTTTTTTCTTCTTAATCGGTCTATCGCTGGTGATCTTCGTACTGCAGGTTCTTTTCCAACGATATTTATCATTTTTTGCAATGGAGTATACATTCAAATTTTAAAAAAAGTTGGTATTACCATTTGAAAATTTTGAAATTTTATCACTGTAACTATTAGAGTGTAACAATTTTTTTAATATGATTTTTGATTGCATACCTCAAAATATACTGAACCAAAATTTGATTCTGTACCTGTGAGGAAGACGATAGAATGTATTCCAAAAGTAAAAACGTTGGCATTGCTATTTGAAAATTTTTCTTCTGCATCTGTTACTGTTAGAGTTTAACTATTGCTTTTTATATTATTTTTGATCACATATCTCAAAATACCCTGAACCAAAATTTTTATCCTTTTTGTTAATACTGTGATAGTTACTGTTTCATATATCGGGATAGTTTTTTTAAGAAAGAACATGTTATATATAATGCAGCTACAAAAAAAAAACAATTTGAAATATTACAAAAACGGGATTTTTAGTGTACTTAATGATAGCCAAAATTATAAAAAAAATCAAAAAGCCAACAATAGAATTTAGTGAAATTATTTGTCTATTATTGTTTGTATTTGGATGATTACATAAAAAAATACCTTTGCTTTTTCATTACTCCTAACATCATAAATGCCTGATAGTATCACTCTTTATGATGTTATAGGCAATAAGACTAACTAATATTGAAACTTAAGACCGCAGTAAGACTGAAAAAGATATTATTAGTCATTTGTGATGTTATACGCAGTATTTTCTGCGTATAAGAACTTAAGTGTTAAAAATAAGGGAAAAAAAGAGTAGCATTATTTCTATGGATTCGTACGAGATATTAAACCCTTCAAAATATGCTGCATATTATAATGTTGCTGGTAACAATGAAATTCTCACTTTAAATTCACAGCAACGTTTATTGATTTGTAGGGAAAGTTACAATATAAATGAGTTGTAATATTTTGAGGCATTATCAGAATAATGTTTTTGAAAAAAAGTTCTAAAAAGCAATATCACATTCCGCTGAAATTTAAATTTGACTGAAGAAAAAAAACTCGGTCGCTTCTACACTCATTTTCATTGGAGTAACTAAAATTAACTTCCAACCGAAAGAAAAATGAGTTCATTTTATTTCTCACTGTAACCGGAAATTAATTTTTCACAATTAAAAATAATCCTACAATATTCGACGAGACTCGCATTTAGAATTCCCTATTGGAAAGGTGTTGCCTCACTAAACAAGAAAAAAATGGTGCTTTCGATTTCGAAGAATTGTTCCCACGACAGTTGTTGGAGATCTATATAACTGAAATTTTACGAGGAGGAATTTCCGTTCTCTAGCGATGCGGGAGAATACTTACAGTTCTTTTTTTATTGTCACTTTTGCTGCTTTATTCCACGATTTTTTAACTGCTGTTTGTCGCAGATTGTAAAGGCAAATCAGAATAGGATAGTAAGGAGATAAAAAAGGGAGAAAAACCTTTATTTCTCAGATCTGATTTTAAGGAGGGAACATGGCATTCCTTGCAAATATCTCTTGCAATCAGCTTTACACTTCACAAACAAGTTGATAAAATTCGTCTGATCACCTTCAAAATTAATAAAATATTTTGATCAGAAAAATTACACAGTAGATACAATAAAATGCCTATTTTTTAAAAATTCCTACTAAAGTTGATACTCTCCCTATACATATTTATTTATTTAGGTATCTTGTTCAAATTTTTAGTCGTTAATTAAAAATTTTTTATTCATCCACTCGAGTTCAAATACATTTTTTAAACTTGTAATGGATGAACTCGATGTTAATACAGTTTTTTTTAAATATTAATTATTTAATAAAATTTAATTAATTTTCAATACTTTAAATAGAGTTTTAGCAGTCTGTAATGAAAATTGAAATCAATAGGCCGTAGCTCAATCAGTAAAATGCGAGGATTTCAGTATCTTTCACGTGAGGGTGAAGAATGTGAGTTCAGTTCTTTCGATGAGAAATTATAGACCACCCTCAGCTTCATAAATTCGAAGCGAAAAAAAAAAAATAAAGAAAGAAAGCGAATAAATCGTAACAAATAAAAACAATAGTCTAACATTATATATAAAAAGGAAAATGGCAAACTTCAAGAAAATTATCTTTCTATTTTGCCACTTAATATTACGATTCTGTCATACGTATATGCATATTTATATTAATTGTAATTATTTCATAAAAAGTAACTAAAATAATATTTCTCTTTGTTGATCTAAGAAGGAATTAACTTTAAATTTTTTAAAGTCAATTCCTTTAAAAAAGGAATTGACTTTATGAATGATGCATATATGTAAATTCCTTTAAAAAAGGAATTTGCATATTTATTAATGTATATTACGTATATGCATATTTAATTACGTATATACATATTTAAGTACGTATATGCATATTTAATTACGTATTACGCTAATTACGTATATGCATATTTATTGATCTAAGAAGGAATAGAGGCATATTATATTCCTTTAAAAAGGAATTGACTTTTGAAAAGGACTTACTTAATTTTTTAAAAAAAGATTGACTTTTGAAAAGGACTGACTTAATTTTTAAAAAAAAGATTGACTTTTGAAAAGGACTGACTTAATTGAAAAAAATAAATTAACTTTTGAAAAGGACTGATTTAATTGAAAAAAATTGAATTTTGAAAAGGACTGACTTAATTGAAAAAGGAATTGACTTTCGTTTTTTATTCCAAGTATTGTTAATTTAATACACTTTATTAATATAGAAAATAGTGCATTTTCTACTATATAAATGGACAAAAAGTTTTTCATTATTGAAAAAGACACAATCCCTCCTTCTTTGTAGCAAAAATCGATATGCGATGGGTCGCCCGATAAATCCAATGCAAATCTCAGACCCCTAAAGCCCGGGACGCTTTAATCTGCCGCGACCATCGGAATCGATACTTACAGAACGTGACCTAAGTAGCCCTTAGAAAAGCCACTAGGGATGTCGTCCCAAGCAATCCCGCAGAATACAGGATTTTGGCCGTTCTTAAGGAAATAAAAAGGAATGTCTATTGGCTTTAGAGCAAAATAACACAAAAGAATTTCCTCTTGGGTTTTTTAAAATTTTTATACGCGAAGAAAAAATATTTAAGGCGATGAATGTCATGGTTGAAAAATGTGGGATTACATTTTAAGACATTGTGGCTTTGTTGTAAAATAATATGTGCCAAGAGTTGAATATAGCATTATTTACTTTTTCTGAGTAATGTACATATACTGTGTATTTACTCTGTTTTTAAAAAGAAAAGCAAAAAGTTCCTTCTAAATTTGTAATTTTTATTGTCCAGTGTGTTCCGAGATACCACATCAAATACTTGGAGCAAATAAATATTCTTCTGTATTCCAAATAATGCTAAGTTAACTACCAAAGAATTATATCCTTAATTTGCAGTAGCACTAGAGCACTGAACGATGGAACCAATGCTTGCAAACAAGGACCTGTGGTCTCTTATCTAATGACCAAAACAATCCCATTACAGATCTTCCATCTATGGTATATCTCGTGTTCGTAAATGGCCCTAGCACTATCCTATCATCCTTATTTACCTCATGAAAGGAGATGAATATTTAATATGTTTGCTTGTGGTTTTCCTGGAAGATACTTATGTTGAATATGATTTTATACGAATTGCCACTACTCCAAGAGCACAGTACATTGTCTCTTGAAAAATTTGACGACTGGTCTTGATGGCACATCAATAAGCTATAAATAGACAAGAAGAATAAGCATAATTATATTTATATAGATAAATGGCATAGTATTACTAATAAAATATTAGTACTACGACATTATATACTATGGTTTATGGTATAAAAGAGTAGGAATTTTTTTAAAAAAACTAATATGCGTACTTCTAAAGCAGATACATAAAATTTCAAAACAAACTCATGAATTCAGTTTTAGTTTGCGTCCAGAGCATTCTTCTGATTGGAATTTTAGACTTTTCTTAATAATGATTCGCAGCACATCATTTCCATTTCCCGAGATCCCAAGTCAGTTTCTTCCGTTTCCTATAATTGTATGAATTTTGTCTTTCTGAAATTTTGGTTCTAGATTTTTTTTAAATTCCACGAACTGTCTTTTGTTTTTAATATCATGAGATTTTGAATTTTATGTGATCAGAATTCCGTGCAGAAGAATTAAATTCAAGTGGCAAATACACGAAACGTTGTCATGCTAAAAATTGTTTTGAAACCTCTGTTGAATCCACCGAAAATATTGAAAGACTTGCTGATAAATGATTGAATTGAAGGTAGAAACTATCAGAAGCATACAAGAGAATATAATTCTTCTTTAACTGTTGCTAGACTAAATTGGTTTAGTAGAATGGGAGCGAGCGAAGCGAGCTTAGATCACGAAGAGATTCGAGAGGAGCTATATCAACTGTTTTTGGGGATTGACAAGCAGGGGGTGGAGTATAAATCATAAACATGCATCTTTCTTTTTTAAAATCTAAAACAAAAAAGGCATAAAAATGTATAATGGAGGACGCAGATATTTTTAAAGTTCATATTGATGGAAAAGAACATAAATTTTGATGAGAGTAGATATATCTGCTTATGAATGAATTATTCTGTATTGAATAATATAATTAAAATCCTTGTAAAAAGTGAAACAATCAATTTTCTGCTGTAAAATTATTACGAATTGAAATATCAAACAGACAGACCAGAACGTCAAACATTCTTGCATAAACTTGTTATGATCTATTTCAAACTCGAACAAAATATAAGAAAAATACCTCATTATGACTGAAATTTTCTAGAAATATTTGAATGGAGTTTATCTTCAAAGGGAAGTACAAATCATTTGCGGAATGAAAATTCTACCTTGGTACCTTCAATACAAATTCAATTATATTCATGGATTTTCAAAGCAGGAACGGTGGTAGCCACTTGCTGACTAAACTAGGAAGCCACAAGCAATCGAATAAATCTTTCAAGATCTGAAAAAATTACCATGGATCATTTTTATAACTTACCCTCCTGAATAAGATATTAACAAATAGAATAAATGTTTTTTTTTGTTAAATGAATTCGCTTTGTTAAAAGATGAAAATTAGTTGAAGTTTGTTAAATGAATGATCGGTATAAGACTATTCATAGATTAATTGTAAAGGCAATTCAAACTCTTTCCCCAAAGAAATTTTTTTGAAATTTGTAAATATTTAGTTTTACTACTAAAAATCTGTAATGTTGCTTCCCAGTATGGTTAATTCAATCACTAGAAGGACCGTTTTACGATCTGTCGGATGTCGAATCAGGGATATCAAGGTTTGGAGAAAAACTTATCAGTCATTCGACGCCTTGGCGATGAATTTGGCTACTTTGAAGGCAAAACAAATAATACAGGAATCATCCAGAATTTAGGTGATTGAGTTAATAGGAACCGAGATATGCCTAATTGTTCCAGAACCTTCTTTGCCAGTTTCCGGGAACTATAAAAGTACAGAAATCGCGGGGAGAGTAGACAACGAATTAGTTAGATTAATCCAGCGAAGCGCAGGTGCTGAGTAGAGTTCAAGCGAGTTCTGGAATTTATTGTATAAGCATTTATTGTATATGTTCCAGAACCTTCTTTGCCCGGCTCCTGTTAATATAAAAGGTCAGAAGTCGTGGGGAGAGTAGACAACGAATTAGTTAGATTAGTCCAGCGAAGCGTAGGTGCTGAGTAGAACTCAAGTGAGTCCTGGAATTTATTGTATAAGCAACATCGAAAGCCTTAAGCGATATAACTACTCATGCAGTTGTAATGGTTATAGTTAAAGAGAGGAGGCAGTGGTCGCTTTGTGTGCTGTGGTTGTTATTATAACCGATTTCTATTTGTGGACTACTGTTTGTTGTAGTGTACTGCTGTGCGTTGTTTTTTATGCCTTGGCTGTCCCTTTTTTTGTGTGTCTCCGCATCCTTGTCTTCGTGTTAATAAAAATCATCGTTTGCTATTGAGGTCTATTGATTGTGTTTCTCCATCAATCTACAAATAGAAATAACCCCGAATCCAAAAAAATTCTCATTATTGATACAATCCTGCTTTTCATCGAATAGACAATACTGTTATTGGTAAGTCTTGGGAGAAAAGACTTTCTAGGAATTATATAATTCTTTTTTTCAACAATCTTCAAGTTCCCGAAAATGCTTTGCATCAATAGTTTATTCAGTAACTAATAGTCTACTTCTTGTATTTGACAACTTATGGATGAAGTTTACTATGGTCCTTTATTAAGTTGCACATATTTGTTTTATTTAATAAATGAATCTGACAATGAGAACCTAATTTTGAAGCAATTCGATGCCACTTGTAAAAAAACAACATTCATTGAAGCACAGGGTAGTTTAATCAAAGTACCACTTTGAAATGGTCATAAAATGTTATCAAATTTGGTAATACTTAAAAAATGATATCATTTTTATTGCGTACAAATTTTTAAAAAAAACTTACAACAGAAGTGGGAGCATGGCGCTGTATGCGATTTTGTCAAATCAAAATAGGACATGAAGACATCGGTTTAAAATGTGTGTAATCGTTTCTACAATCTGTTGAAAAGAATGTGTCATTGTGGCATTCATCATTTTCTGAAATCAAGTTAAATCTCATTACTGAATTCCCAACAACAGCTCTTAGCATAGCTTTCAGTCTATTCTTCTTACTGAAAAATAACTTTGCAAAGCACGTGGGTCATTACTCCCGTATTCATAACATTTAACGGGAAACTAATGGCCTTGCATGATTAGAGACATTGTCAATTCGTAACAATGAGAACTCTGACAAACAAACTTTTATCTGGAAAACCAAGTGAACATGTAAAGTACATCTTCATGAATCATTTGCGACTTTCTGCCGTCAGCCAATTACTTAGCGGTTTTACTAAACCCCACAAACAGTTTCGTGTCAGAAACGATTGAACACATTTTTAACCGATGTCTTCATTTCATATTTTGTTTTATAATATTATATCAGCATCAGCGAGCCATGGTCGCCTGGGTGGTAGAGCATCAGTCTCGCAACTAAAAGGTGGCGAGCTCTGTCCTCATCTCGGCCAAAGACCGCCGTGTTGACTAATGGCAGTTGGGGTAAGTTCAATAGGTCGTAGCTGTAAAGTCCTCCAAGTGCCCATAACAATTTATACCTCTGGGGAACTGAGTTGGTCTCTGATTGGGATCTAAATTCTGACTTATGGATGGAGGAAAAAGTTCGATCGCCCCCTCAAAAGGATTGTGTTGTGTGTGTTCGAGCAAAGTCATACTTTCACCTTAAGGGTGCTCGTTAACAACGACAGGCGCACACCTGTGCCTGCATTAGAAAGAGCTCCGCTCATTCGGGCTTGTTATGATCAGTGGAATTAGACCCACCACCATCACCATATCAGTATCATCTATTCTCTTGGTAGTGAGTTTTTGTAGCATTTACTCAAACTATTACGAAGTTCGATGACATTTGATCCAGTACTTTTCCTTTTATTGTCATTTTAAAAAAGGAATTTTAATCATAATCATCATGTATATCAGATCAGAAATTATAAAAAAAAATTCACTATTGTTATAGAATGACATCGTTAAAATGTTGTGATTTGAAATCAAGAATCAACAATGGCGAATATTATTACTATGTAGAAAATGCTCGTATTATTAACATTGTTATCAATGTAAGCCAGTTATGTACTTACATGTAAAAAAGTTAACTTGTACTAAGAAAAATCAAAGAGCTTAATCTCTATTATTTATTGCTGCATTCAATATTACAGAGATAACACACAGTTTTATTCATTAAAAAGACAAGAACCCACTCAGTAACGATTTTTTCAAATAATCCATTTTTCCTATAAATCCAATCAATTAATGGCAGTGAATCCAATTATAAACAAGATTTATATCCGATATATCTTGATATCTTGCTCAATTTTTGTTGGTAAAAATTAACGATTTTAGAATAAACTGTGATCAGAGGAAACTTCTAGTGACATGGTCTTCATTAATTCTCCCTTCCACTTCGCATGTAATTTATTATAAAGTTCACCCGAACAAACCTGAGCGTAAAACAAGATTATTGGAGAGAGAAACTTGCAGAGGATTGATCTTAAATGCAAATTGGCAGATAACTAGAAAAGTGTTTAATAAAGCGTATTGGTTAAAGGAAAAGCGTGGCACATTGCGTCAGCCTAGGATTAGGATTTGACATTGCAACTTAAGTTTTCATGTTAAAAGTACGGCAGACAAAGCCGGAAGAAAATGTTTGGAGAAAATTATTGAAAGATTGGAATTTGAATAAATTATTATAAATGGGAGGAAAACCAATGGTCTTATAAAAGGTCATGTTATCCTCTATTACTTGATTTCCGGGCATTCTTCATTAGCTCTTGTATGGTATTTGAAGTTCCTAACGCACCGCTATAAACATTTGTTTCATGGTATTTTATCTTACATCATTTCGAATATGTTTGTGAATTATACTTACATGGTTTTACGTTTTTAATCAGATATATGGCGCAGTTTAGGAAGGTGGAGCTCTTGTGCTAAAAAAAAATTCAAATTCAATTCAATTCAATAGTATTTGAAGTGAATTTTTGCCGAATTAGCTTATTTAAAATTGAGGATGATGACTTAAAATACTAAGTTGCTGTGTTGTGACTTGGGGCACTTTACAAGCCCGTACACATTTATCTGTCAGCGAATTAAGCCGAGTGCGCGTCTGTTGTTTTTACAGTAGCGCCAACTAGAACCAAGAGTACGATTTAGTTACTTCATGCATTACTTCATCACATTCGCTTAAACAGTTCATTTTTACAGGGGAGCACTTTCACACACCTCACAGATAGAACAACGAACAACCATATCGGAACCAGGACTCGAACCTGGGACCCAGAAGTACCTGTTACTTCACACATCACATTTGCTTGCACAGCCTCTTTATACAGGGGATTACAATTATACATCTCAGAGATAGAAAAAAGAAGAACAACCATGTCCGAACCAGGATTCAAAACCAGGACGCAGAAGACACACTACACCCATGCCAAAGTGCCGGTGAACCTTGACTTACACATGGCGAAGATATTTGCAAGACCTTTATAGCAAAAAATGGTTGTAATATTAAGTTGGAGCATTAATTAATTAATTATTAACTTAGTTTTAAAATTTCTTGATTCTGAATATCTTACCTTTAACTGAATAATAAAATACATGTGTACTTATGAAGGGGGCAAATGCTGACATGTTCACATGGGCCTTCTGGTTTCACATGAACCTAACTGAATAGGAAAAAAACGAGAGGGGCAAATGCTGACATGTTCACATGGGCTTCCTAGTTTCGTATGACCCTAACTGAATAGTAAAATGCTTGTATACTTACGAGGGGGGCACATGGTGACATGTTCACATGGGCCTTCTGATTTCACATGAACCTAACTGAACAGGAAAAAAACGAGAGGGGCAAATGCTGACATGTTCACATGGGCTTCCTAGTTTCGTATGACCCTAACTGAATAGTAAAATGCTTGTATACTTACGAGGAGGGCACATGGTGTCATGTTCACATGGGCCATCTGGTTTAACATGAATCTAATTGAATAATAAAATACATGTATACTTACGAAAGGGGCACAAGCTGACATGTTCTCACGGGCCTCCTGGTTTCAAATGAACAAAATACATTTTGCTGTCGCATTGAGATATGTGGCAGTTCTGGATTCGCTTACACCTTTCTTTTCGCAATCGATGCATTTTCCTTCAAGTTAGTTTAAAACAAAGCAAACTGGAATTCCATATAATAAAATTATCCATTTACAATGAAAATACTTAATCGTTTGATGATGCAATTTATCTATTATTAAAAGACGCATAAAAATATTTGAGACATCATTTAGCTTTTCAGGTGATTCTTCATAGCTTCTACACGGTATCAAATTGGATTATCAATGTTTATAGTAAGGAGAATAAATAGGATTGAAGCATCAGTTCTTATTAATGCAATTTAGTGATGCAATCAATGGAGATTGAATTTCGAACTAAGCACGAAGTTTGCTTTCAATCAAATTAAAAGGATTTAGGTTGTGTATGCTACTAAATTAATCTCCAAATCAATAGCAGCACGTGCTTTCATTTGCGGTAAAAATGATTTTAAATTTAATAATCTCAAACGCAGCTGGATTTTATTCATATTAATTACAGTGCTTTTTTGGGGCCTTTTATATTTTATAGCAAATTGTGGCAACATATTTTTCTATTTTGCGAAATCGAGTTGATTTTTATCTCAAAGGAAAAATATACTAATTGAATAAAAGATGAAATACAATTGTTGTTTTAATGGCATTCATCAGTTTGAGAATCATTTTAATAAATTTACATTGCAACTGAATGGGAATAAGATTTTTTCCCCTTGGTATTGAATTCAGATTATAGTAACTGCCTTAAGTTTATTTTAGAATATTATGAATTATCATTCATTTAGAATTTTTTTATAGTTTAAATTGAATTTAAATTATTTATAAACTCTAATTTTGGCGGTTTTATTTTTCGATTGATAATTCTAGTAACTAACGATTTCTATTTAGTTTACTCATGTTGAGTTCATAGGAATCTAAAATCGACTGAGAATAAAAATTACTTCGGTGGTTAAGTCAAACTTATTGAGCAAATAAAATTTAGTTTAGATAGATTAATATTCTGTTTGGAAGATTCACGAAAGTTATTTTGAAACGGACAACGTAATTTCGAATCATAAATAGATAACTAGAATTGCATCTGAGAAGCCGAAATATACATTATTCTAAACATACATATTTAACGTGCATCTTATACATGGTAGATATTTTATAGAATTCAGTACCAAACTGCCACTTGTTTGTTTTAAGGTATCCGACAACGTTAAAAACACTGGTTATAAACCTGATTGCTTAATTTTTTTTATTGTTATTTCTTGTAGTTCGGACATCCTCGTTCCGAAACGGTTTATATTTTCTAGGAAAAGGAAGGCTTGACCTATCATTCAGATGAATTTTAAGAAAAACATACTTTTCAGTTAAAATTTGTTATCAATTTTCTCAAAACTTTAATTTTCATAAAAATTCTTTACTATTAACATGATTTCTCAAAAATTAACAGAGTTTTTACATAAGAATTTCAGCGTGTGGTTCAAATAATATGAGAAATGAAATGAAGAAAAGTTTTACTGTTGGTGAAATATTTTTTTCATTTATAGACATTTATAGAAAAATTAAATTGTGAATTTATGGAAAAATACACGTATGCGTATATTTTTAACCATCACTTCTTTGCGAATCATACCTTTTTCAGATTTTGGTTCCTTTCATTCATCATTATATTCTATCACTTGTGCGAAAAAAAATAAGATGGCTGCATTACCATTTTGTGTAGAATGTAAACCGTTTTGGTTGAATTTCATTAAAATTTACTTCATATTTTCCCATTTCTCGGAATATTATATATTTTTAAGTAATTGGTTTTTATATTTCTTGTGTTTATAATTGATAATACATCTGAAAGGCATAAATAATATTTTTTTAAATCTAATTTCTCAAAAAAGTTTCTTAGAAAGTAGTCGGATACCTTAAACAAAATCTTGAGATCAGATCACAGTGTTTCCTTCGTCTAAATAAAATATGATTCTTATGATGACAACACAGTCCCAACTGCTTTGAAGTTTGAGTTGATCTTGGGATAATCTAGAATAGTCAATATTATTTTACTACATCTATCTCTAGTAGAACCTACATATTGAACACTATTGTATAAAATTGTTGAAAATTAAATGATATAATACCACATAATATTGAGAAAGCTGATGCGCTACTATCAATACTATCTTGTTGTGATTTAAACTAGCTTTTAAATTTGGCTAATTTCTTAGATCTGTTACTACTTCTGAGGGACTTCTTTATCGCTTAGTAGCCAACCTCGATGCTTTGAAAATGCATTAGTATCATTTATGATGACAGTTTTGACGTGTCATTATCAATGCATTAGTATCATTTATGATGACAGTTTTGACGCGTTATTAACAATGCATTAGAATCATTTATGATGACAGTTTTGAGGGGTTATTATCAATACATTAGTATCATTTATGATGACAATTTTCATGTGTTATTATCAATGC
>JAPMOQ010021343.1:1243938-1255216 GCA_026543055.1 Argiope trifasciata | reverse complement strand
TTGAAAATTTAAGTAGCCATTATGGCGAACTAATAAAGTTTGAAAATATCCTATCTGTAACTCCGAACTGCTCGACCGTAGCGCTTCAAAACCTGCGCCAATCGATTCCTCGTGGCCAAAACCCCAGACCCCCAAGTTTACTGGAGTTTATTAATTCTGGGGCGATTTTCGACTTGGCAACCATTCCTCGTATTATAGTATTAGATACAAAAAGTAGGGCGTAAATACATGTTTTTATTGTGATTTTAATAAATGGCATTTCATCTTGAAGAGTTTATGTTATAAAGTGAGGTTGAGGCATGGGAATGTTGCTCACCCCCTTTCGATTGAGCTCTAATTCAAACCAAGAGATCGGAGGAAAAGGAGTGCAGTAGTTTCTAGTCCTGAGCACTAGAGAGCAAAAGTCTGACTTCTAGTTCATTTGAAGATGACACTTACAGACTCGCTTACACAACCCTTTTTTACGAGGAGATTCACACATCTCACAGATAGAGCACAGTGAAAAGAACAATTATGCTCGAATTCTAGAATTCAGATCACGGGGAAGACGTGTTGCCTTTAGACCAGGACGCTGACAGAATGAGTTTTTCAATTAATATATGGTGACGAAATTTAATCTTTAACATAATACTCGCTCATATACTGTATAATACATTGCATGCTGTTTAAGGTATTAAATACATCACATTGTTTTTTTTAATTTCTAAAAACAGTTCTTTTTTAAATCAGTGCCTCAAAGCATTAACAGAAATTGAAACATTTAAAAATGATTTTATTCAATTTTCTATATAAATAAAAATGAATGTTTGTATGTCTTTTATGCGTTACCATACCCCTCATCCGATTTCGATGAAATTTTGAATACGTACTACTTGCAATTGCGGGATGTTTATAGGCATAGTAAAGTTATCTAATATATTATAATATTTTTGGATCTTTTTACCGTATCTAATAACCTAAGATTAATGAATTTTTGTTTGTTTGCACCTTATGAGCTGCCGTGCCACTCATCCGATCATGACAAAACTTTGACAAGTTATTACCTTCACTTACGGGATGATAGACATAGTGAAATTATCTAATCTATCTATATATATATGAATTGCTGTCTGTATGTCTCTTAAGCGTCGCCGTACGACTCATCCAATAGCGAGAAAACTTTTACAAGAAATTTTTTGGGCAGTCAAGAAATTTATTTGTTTCTGCTGCAAACGGACACACACAACACCACTTCATGCCCCTCCAACTATAACCATCTGGTTATTTAAACAGTGTAATGAGCATGAAGTGGGAGAGACATGGAAAGACGTTCCTGTTCTATCCATCCCTGTGACTATATGTTCTTCTTCTGACAATTATAGATTGATATTTGGCAAGGGATTTTAATATTGAATAAACGAAAGCCGAAAGCAATGAGCTTTTTGTAGTTCAAAGGGGAGATGGATTTGGCTCTTTAAGTTAAATATCATGCAGATTCTAAAAAATGTGAATAAAAATATTTAAAAAAAAACTGGAAACGAGGACAGAAAAAAAGTGAGAGAAAAAAAAACACATACAAAAATACAAAAACAAATAAACGCTATGTACAAACACAAAGATAACAGAAAATAAAAATTTGTATGAAAAGTGCTACTCTTGCGAATAATGTTCCTGGAATCTAAACAGATCTTGGTTTGCTTCCAGATGACGAATCATACTTTGAATTTTCTTCCTGGATCCTTGGGAAGAGGCCACGCTGCGGAAGCAAACTCGTTCTAGTTCGGATGTAGGCGTGGTCATGTGAAGTGAAGAAGTCAGCAGGCATGCAAACAAACAGACAAAAAATACTACCTACCCTAAAGCTCTTGAATAATAAAGTAAGAAAGAATACAATAAATACTATTTGCCATTCTCCTTTTATGCATCATTCAATTTCAATGAATGTATTCATTTCCGATAAGAAAATAAATAGTATTCTTTCTATCATTCCTAATATAAAAATACGGTTATTTTAAATTTCAAACAATATTTCTGAAATTATTTCTTCTGCTGCAGCAACGCGCTGGGTGCCAGATAGTGTAAAATAAAAACCTTATTTTTAGATCCCCAAAATAAATACGATAGTTTCGAAATGTTAACTCCAATGGAAATCAACTCTGCCCCAAACCTACGATACTACGTTCTTCCTGAAAAGTAACTGAACCTAATGTCGGTATATCCATTATTTCAGTAATTAAACTTTACTGGATGCTCCAAAGTAGTAGCACGAGTGACCTCTAGTGTCAGGAATTCTATACGCTTGCTTAATGTAGTGCGTGGATTGAGTCAGCGCGTCTCTGTCACCTCCAATCGGAGTACTCGTTAAGATGATAAAGCTGCACTAATCAGTGGGTAGCACGCGAAACTGAAATAAGTAGAGATTAACCTCCAGTTACCGTTGGCTGGATTTGCGAATGATGAGCCTTTTGACGGGCAGGATTAATGAATTGTCGTCTCATTGGTCTGTTGAAAGGATTCAGATTCCGAGGATGGATTGCCGTCGTTTGATAATCGTGTTCGATTTCTTACTGGGCAATTGCTCTTGATTTGTACAGATTTAATAATAAAAATTAAAATTTTCGATAGAAAATTTCCAGTTTTGACGTGAAAACATTATTATTATTTTTTCATATTTGTCTTTATTAGTTTATTAACCAGTTTAAATCGGTTTCAAACAAGCATGAGAATTCTATGTCGCCCCCCTCGCCTCTTTCTTTTTCTAGCTGGCAAACAAAGTTTTAATGGTAGGCCAAATTTGTGATGTAAAAAAGCCATCGTAACTTAAAAAAATAAGCGTTATCTAAAGGCCTCGTGATTGTTTCAAACAGGTTTAAAATGGTTAAAGACTTAAATTTCTTAAGACAATTAGTAAGAATTTGGATAATGAATAATTTGGAAATCAAGTTGTAACTTTAGTTGGTGATAAATCGCCAAATGTGACAACCTTCTGCTTTATTTTATAATAATCCTAAAGGCGAAAAATGGATGCCTCAAAAGCTATAAATAGCCGATTTGTTGCCCACGCGTTTTAGGCTTGAACACTTCACATTTCTTCAGGCATTGTTATTAGCAACACTTATAATAGTAGTAACAATACAACAATGTGTTGTTAGGCTATGCAACCAAGTAACTACAATTTGTTGTTGGGCTACGCATTTTGAGGCTTCAAAACTCTCAAACGAAAACAACCTCATGTTCTCACATGATAAAAATCTTTATATTCTACTTCAGCATATTTTGCTTCAATCTTTATTTGTTGATTAAATATTTTTTTCTGTGAATTTCGTATTTAAAAGAAATGATAAATGGTTAATAAAATTGCGATTATGAATATTACCTTTCATCAAAAAGTTGAATTTATACTCATTATAATTTAAAAAATGTGCCAAGAAGTTATCTTTGAATGTTTTACAGAAAAAAAATAAAGTGTAAAAAGTTCAAAGTGTTTATTGGTCATTATTATTAATCGATTTTCCATCGCTAATTTACAAATAAACGATACAGAACACTTTTCTGAATTTTCTGAACATATATGCACCAAAAATATGAATAGCAATAATAATATATATTTTTTGTATCTTAAATTTATCGTAATTCCACATGTACCATCTTTTAATTTTCTTGCTTTTCATTCTTCTCTAAATTGTCCTGAACATTAATAAATTTAAGGGGATTACGTGTGCGTACATGAAGAATTTAATTCAATTTCCATTCAATTAAATTTTAATTAAAATTTAATTATGATGTTGCGATACGGCTTTTAAAAAATTCAAGCAGCCAAGCTTGAATATTTTAAGGCAGTATTTTTTGAATATTTAAAAAAAAAATTTTCCAAATATACAAATTTGCAATTGCTTAAAAATATTTAAAATTTCCAAATAATTTATTTTATATTCAAGAGTTTGAAAAAGCGGATATATCTACATTGCGGTTCAATTTTTATATGAGAATATAAACAACGCATTTTAAAAAATTTAAAAGCATGTAGCACTTATTAAGTAATTATAACAATTTTAAATATATAATATACGAATTAGGTTATAATTCGAATCCAGTAACTTTTAAACTATTGGATCTAAAATTGAAAAAAGAATGTTCAAAATAAGTTTGGAAATCTAGTTATATTAACTTATTGGAATAAGTTAATTGATTATTCCGTTCTCAATGGCTTTAACTTCTGTTGTTGTCGTTACTTATGGCACTTTAAGGCCACTGAGGGTAAGGTGTCAGTGATTTAAGCCGAAATGAGCGTCTATTCTTTGTTCAGTAGCACCAACTAGGGCCGAGAGTACGACTTGACTACTTCATGCTTCCCATTCGCTTGCACAACCCCTTTTTACAGGGGGACACATTTATACAACTCACAGATAGAACACAGAAGAACAACCCTGTCCCAACCGGGTGTTGAACCCGGGACAACCTTGGGGAAGATACCCTACCCATAAGCCAGGAAGCCGGTGCTTTAACTCTTTCTTTCACTATCGACTTACCCACTTTGAGTCATAAATTAACAAATCGCGTATTAGGAACATTTGTCTCAGCTACTGATGAATCATTTGACTCATCAGTAGCTGAGAGTCAAATGTTTTATTTGGCACAGCATAACAGCATTACCTACATCAAAATCAATATGGTTTCATTCTTGGTAAAAGTACTACTGATGCATTTATTCACCTTATGAATTGGATTTCTGAAGCAAGAAATAACTCAAAACACAGTGTTATAATTTCTTTAGACGTGAAAAGTGCTTTTATTCGAGTTTGGTGGCCATTAGTGTTACATAACTTGAAAAATATGAATTGCCGCAAAAACCTTTTTAGTGTGGTTTCAAGTTTTCTCAACGACAGAAAAGTCTTTTTGACTTATGGTGATCAAATTTTTAATAGAGAATATTCAATCGGATGCCCTCAGGGTTCTAGTTCTGGACCGTTGTACTGGCTTCTAGTAGCTAATAAAGCACTCCGAATTAATTTTGGAGAAGATATTAAAATAATCGCATATGCGGATTATTTTTATCTGTTTATGGCAGCAACCTGTAAGCATAAAATTCAAGATATGGTTAAAAGCGCATTGAAAAAATTAGATTGTTGGAGTAAGGATTCTAAGGTTACTTTTGCGCATGAAAAAAACGCAGTTTATTTCTTTTGGGAAGAAAGGGCGTTATAAACACCCTCCGTATTGTTCGTATGCTGGTAAATCAATCAAGCTCACAAGAAATATGAGGATTCTTGGTATCATTATTGATGACAGGTTAAATGGTTTGGCCCATATAAATCACGTGGGAAGCAAGATGACTAAAATTTTAAATAGACTTACAATAGTCAAGTACAACAGAGGACTTTCAGGAAAAGTTGCCAAAATTTTATACAAAAGAGCCCTAGAAAGAATTTTAGTGTATTCAGCTGCAGCCTGGTGAAAGGACACAAATAGACAAAGACAAAAGATCAATAGCGTGCAACGCAAAGCACTGCTAGCAATAACGGGAGCTTTTCGTACAACATCCACAGCTGCTCTACAAACAATTAGTGGCCTTGAACCAGTTGATCTGATTTGTGATATAGAAACCACATGGAATTCTATAAAAAATCACTATAAAATCCATATTTTTGACAAATCAATTGACTGTTCTAATATGATTACTTATGAAAACAGATGGATTCATCCAAAAAAGATCGTAAAGGTGCAGTTGGATGTTTCTAGAGTGACAGCTCCTTATTCCATCTATACTGATGGTTCTAAAAGGAATGAACAAGTTGGGGCGGCTTTTTGTGTTTTTGAGGGAGAAGATAAAATTGAAGAGTTTCATTATAGGCTTGAAAATCACTTCTCAGTTTTTCAAGCAGAAATTTTTGCAATATATCAAGCTTTAAATTGGATAAACCATAACAAACCGAATTTGCGTTATCATATTTTCACTGACAGCCTGAGTGTATTGAAGGCTCTGCAAAAATTTAATCCAAAGAATAATTTAATAGAAGATGTTAAAAGTCTGATAGTTGATAATATGTCACTACATTGGGTTAAAGCCCACATTGGTATCAAAGGCAATGAACTAGCTCATCTGGCTGCCAAAGCTGCTTCGATTAAACTTAAAATATACTATAATCTTGGAGAATCCGACAGATCAATCAAAAATCGTCTTCGTAAAATCCTCAGCGATGAATGGCCATCAAGATGGGAAAATAATGAAACAGGCCGCTTTACTTTCAATTTTATTTACTCAAGTAAAAAGAAATAGATGCATTGACAATAAATATTTAGCCCAGTTAACCACTAACCATGGACTTTCCCCGCATTAACTTAAAAGATTCAATCTGAGGAACTGTAGTTGTAGATGTGGTAATGATTATGACAATATTCCCCACTACATTTTCCATTGCCCTATTCTTCAACATCTCAGAAATTTTATTAAACCACATCAACTTATCTCTCAAATTTTGTCAAATAATAAACTTTCTTTTGAAGCCCAAAATATTTTGGATTCCCTGTTTCACAACGAAAACAAAATTTTCCAAACGGAATAATAATTTATCCTATTATCGCTTATCTGAATCGCCTTGCATTCCATTTTTTTTCTTTTTGGCAAAAGGAAAAGGGCCGCAGTGGCCTGGTGGTAAAGTCTCGGCTTCGAAACCGGAGGGTTTAAGGTTCGAGACTCGATTCCACCGAAGAGCCGTCGTGTGAGGGGGTCTGTTGCACGTTAAATCTGTCAGGTCAAACGTCTTCCCGCTGGTGTGGTGTGGTGTGGAGAGGGGGGGTGCCAGTTCAGTGTCGTCCTCGTTATCTGACCATGGTTCAAAATGACGAGGTCCGTCCCAAAATAGCCCTCGTGTTGCTTTAAACGGGACGTTAATATAACTAAACTAAAACTTGGCAAAAGGAAAAGAACTCTTTCTCGGTTATACCTTGTGACAAATCATTTTTACTAGTGTAAATGGTTTTTACCTGTTTCAGACTTTAAATGGACTTTATTTTTTCCCTTTCCTCAAAGTTTGAGCAGAGAAATTCAAGCACTGCTAAAAGTGGAGAATATTCTGTTTGTAAAATTGCAGGAAGAACTCTGTTTCTGAAGCTTTTTGTTCCGGCTAATGGACTATTCTTTATTTATATTTTTTTTATTTATTTATATGTTTTTATTTATTTATTTATTTATTACCATTTTCCATTTTTTATTTTTCTTCTTATTTTTTTTTTTGTCTTTCCCTATAAGCTTTTATTTTCTTTCTCTTTACTTTTTTTTTCAATGTTTTTTTGGCTCTGCCTTTAGCTTCTTTTGCATCTTGTACACGTGCATGGGAAAGTTTTGTTTGAATAGCGAGTCTTTTGATGGCTATTTAAATTAAATATTTTTTAATTGTAATTGTAAGCCTTTCACTGGTGTAACGCCACTTTGGGCACACATCTAATCATCATCAGAATACATCAGAATAACCAAACATGGCTCTTACGCCAAAAAAACGAACAACTAACCGATCTCAACTGTTTGATCAAATGTTTAAATCCAAATTCAAGGCAATGCGCAGTCGCAACACTGACTACAAATCCAGATTTAAAGTTTAAGGTGGACAGAGGGTGAACCAAATAAAATTAAAATCTTTACCATAATACATCAGTAGAGAGATATGAATAAGTTTATTTTTTTTTTCAATTTACATTCTCTAAATAAAATAAAATTTTTATAATAGAAATTTTTTAAGTAGCTCAGACTATACATTTTTATAATAGATTTTTTAGTAGCTCAGATTACACATTTTATAATAGAAAATTTTTTAGTAGCTCAGACCACACATTTTTATAATAGAAAATTTTTAAGTAGCTCAGACTACACATTTTTATAATAGAACATTTTTAAGTAGCTCAGACTATACATTTTTATAATAAAAATTTTTTAGTAGCTAAGACTACATATTTTATAATAGAAAATTTTTTAGTAGCACAGACTACACATTTTTATAATAGAAAATTTTTAAGTAGCTCGACTACACATATTTGTAATATTAAAAGGTAACTATTTTAACTCTCACGAAAAAAACACAGCCTAAAACATTTGAAGGAAACTTACATTTTTCTTCCTGAAATATTCCTTTTTTTTATATTCTCTGTTATACTAACTTTGCTTTAAAGGATTTTTTTCCTCCATAAAGTGGATTTTACTTTTATCGGAAGACTTTAGAGCAAAACCGTTTCTGATGAAATTTGAATCTCCTGCTCTATCCCAGCTTCATCGGGGTTCAAAAAAGTGTATCGGATTTCGAAATTTCCCGGAAAGTCCTTTAGGAACAACCCTGTAATTCCAAACTCAACAAGCTGAGTAGTTTCGGACTTCATATGAAACAAAGTTACAACGGCCAACGATTTAGGCGAAAGAGATATTTCGGTATTCTGGTGGTTGTAGCCTTTAATCGTTGGTTTGAAAAATGGCTTAGTTTGAAATAAATAAGAGTTTAATTTTAAAAATAAATAAATGGTTGAATTATTGGAATTCCGTTTGCTACCCGAACAACATTCTTAGGTTTTACGAGCCTAATGGAATTATAATTTTTATTGACATAAGTTATAGTTGATTTTTTCTACCACTGGATTTATAAGAGCATAGATGTCAGAAATCTTTTTTTATTATCAGCCTTTATAAGTTTGTGGTGGAATGTAGATTATTATGATCTGTGTAGGAAGAAACAGGACTTATGTTTTCAGGAACATTTCTTTAATAACCACATTCACACACTGAACAAACACAAAGGCAAGACATAACAAAACACTCACGCATGCAGCGTAACAATACAGTATCACATCTCGTTCTAATTACACTCGCAATGCATTATGGGAGGGCATATGGGATAGCCTTATCCGGCATCGCCATCTAGTATCCAAAAGAGAAGATAAGAGGGATGTAACTGCTACAAGTTTATTTTACAAGTTATGAATCATCTCACTATCAGTTTTTTGATAAATATTGATTTGTAATAATAATTGGATAAAGGTTATTATTTTTTAAAATTTAATAATAAATGATTTGATAAAAAAAATTGTGCATTATAATGTCTTTGTTATACACATAATTATGCTCTGTTTCTCGTAAATTCATTCTCGAATTCGAAATTTGTGCGATGCTACAGACGTCACACATTGTTAATCAAAAATTGTTAAAAAATAGTTTTCAAGTAATAAACAAATTAATCCTAAAACCTTTTGTTACTTCAGAAAATCAAGTGGAATGGTTTTTTCAAACTGTCTCCCATATTTATTTTTAAAATGGTATCCGTCCCTTCTACTGTTAACTTTAAGGTATGTGCCTACCCTAAAATATACATTTTCATAAAAACTATCGAATGTTTTTGTGTAGGCTTATTTTATAACCCGCACATTTAAGATTCCAGAACTGTTTCATTTTTGCTCTTACGTTAATTAGCAACGAAATTACCGCCTAATTAATAAGCCGGAAGTTACATTTTTGCAACCGGAAGTGGGAATTTAAAGGGACTCAAAAATGTAAACAAAACATCTGCTCGATTATTTTGTAACTTTTAAGAGTTTAAAAGGACAAAATTTGTTTTTAAAACATAAACAAACGTTTCTTTCTTTTTTTTTTTCAGTTTTAATTATTTTTTAAACACGGCTGTGAATGGCATATAACTAAATGACAATTTCGGTTCAAAATTTGATACTGAACTACACATTAGAGTTTAAAACAATCGATCAAATTTTATACATTTGCTTCAAGTTTTTTAGACAACGTATTTACTTGAATTCGGATAAACAGACAGATAATTTTCCTATAAATCATTTTTCAAACCGAATTTCGTTCACTTAATTTCAATCCTTTCTGTGTTAAGTTCACATACAGAGCGATATATAGACGGATATAATTCTAAAAATGCATTCGTTATTCATTTGGTTTTTAAAGAATTTTTTATTAATCTCATCGGTCGGGCCTAATGCCACTTGGTCATACCAAATCCGAATGAGCGGAGCTCTTTCGAATGAAAGCAGAAGTGTGCGCGTTTCGTTATCAACCAGCACCGTTCAAGGGAAAGGACGAATTTGCTCGAACACACACGACAAAACCCTTTTTGGGGGCGGTCGAACTCATTCATCCATCCACAAGTAAGAATTGAGATCCAAATTAGAGATCGATTCATCCCTGATTCAATACCCCCAGAGGTATAAGTCGTTATGGGAACTTGGAGGACTTTACAGTCACAGCATTTTTAACATGCCCCAACTGCCATTAGTCAACACGGCTTTCATTAATCTTAGAGAATAAAATGAAATAAAATATTCAAATGATCTCAAACGATCAAGATTTTATTCTGGCTTTCATTATATGTTAAAAAATATTTTAAAGAGCTAAGTAAAGCTTGATTAAGATTTGTTTAATATTATTTTATACTTTTCAATTTTTAATGAATTCCATGGATCATTGTCATAAATGCAACGTTAATATTGAAATCTATTTAAAGTTAAACTTTTATTTGATTTATTGTCTATAAAAAAAATGTGTTTAAATTTAATTAATAATTTGAAAATTAAGTTTTGAAAATATTAGCCCTTAATATCTACATCAGAAATAAATTAATAAATTAATTCTAGTCCTCCGACGAAAAATAAATTTGGTGATCAGCTTGTTCCCATAGAAAATTGAATGGCTGTTAATCTATTAATGCAGAATACAATTATTGAGATTTCCTATTGTTACTTTTTGTCTGAATAATATATTAACAAAAGCATTTGTTTTACAAATAACATTGGACAAATGCATATTTTAATTTGTAAACTATAAAAATACAAATTAAAATGTTCATATGCTATCATTAACTTTCATAATTCAATAATTTCCTTGAATTCTTGGTTATTCAATGAAATAGCTGATCATGATTTATGGATTTATTTTGCTCAATCTAATAATGGTTTATTTGTAAGTAATTTATTTTATAGAATTTGCAGATATTTCATGAAATAACTTATTATAATAAATGGAAATACTGATTTCATAATTAAACTATCTAATTTAGATTGTCTATCTGGCAGTCGTTTATTCAAATGTCATCTTAGATTTAATTTCAGTTTGACGCAAGAATACTGACTTCTTTTACATTTTCCCCATTAACACAGTAAGCCTTTTCCCCAGCATTCCTAATGAATTTTGAAACTCCTTTAGTGAGCTAGGCACAGCGTTTTAGCTGTAAAAACATTCAATTAAGTAATCTAAAAATTTTTGTGATAATTTGTTTACATTTCACTGTTGCTATTCAACAATAAT
>JAPMOQ010021343.1:1217023-1238333 GCA_026543055.1 Argiope trifasciata | reverse complement strand
GTTTGTAACTGCTTTTCCGACGATTATTATGAAAGCTGAAGTTACCAGCTTCTTTTTTAATCTTATTTCAGTAGAAACCAGGGTGATTGGTCCCCCAAACATTTTCTCGCATACTCTCTAGTAAAAGATGGAAAAAATTGCAACTTAGATAATCCATCACCTACCAATTTAAAAAATTTAATACAATACTAGAATTACAGTCATAAAATTCCATACCAAATTCGATATATTTAAGTCATTCCGCTTTTGAATTATTTTGTTTAGTTTTGCTATATTAGCGTCACGTTTTTAAGCAACAGGAGGGCTATTTTGGGGAGGACCTCGTCCTTTTGAACCACGTTCAGATCACGAGGACGACACCTGAACTGGCAACCCCCTCCCCACACCACACTACACCAGCAGGAGGACGTTTGGCCTGATAGATTTAAGGTGCAAGAGACCCCCTCACACGACAGTTCTTCGGTGGAATCAAGTCTCGAACCTGAAACTTTTCGGTTCTGAAGCCGAAACCTTACCACCAGGCCACAGCGGCCCTAGTTATTTTGATAAGCTGTTTCTGAAAGTACAAACTGACAGATATTACACCTGTCCTGGGATTTGGCTCAAATTTGATAGGTATCAATATTATAAAAGTTAAACGTTTATAACAAATTTTATCTAGCTATCTTCGCAGTTATAGTGTTAACTTACATTCTAAGAACTGGATAGACAAACCTTTTCTAAATAGAATTTGCTCAAAATTAATAAAAATCAACAAATTCATGTTGAAACAATATACCGTATTAATCCGTCTAGCTAAAATCATTCTTGAGTTATTTCCTACAGATAGGCATTCTACAAAATTGTGTCTTATGCACTTATGAAGATATAAAATGTGAAGATTAATCAAAGTATTGAGTTCAGATGTTTCTTTTTATTAAATATTTTCTTTATACTTCTTATTAGGGAAAGTTTTAAAAAAATGTAAATTTTAAACCATCATTTGAGAACATTATTTTTTAAGTCGTTATTTGTCTTAATTAATTTAAATCATTAACCAGTTTAAATCGGTTTGAAATGATCACGAGACTTCGCTATCCGTCTCTATCTACGTCTCCTCTCTCTCTATATATAATAATTTTTTTTAAATTTCATTTTTTTCCTACTTGTTAAACAACGTTTTGGAGCTCAACCGATTTTGAGATGGAAAAATAAACCCTCCTCGTTTTTTTAAATATGAACGCTTGCCTAATCTGAAAGCTTCGTGATTGTTCCAAAACGGTTTAAACTGGTTAATTAATGAAATTAATTAAGACAATTCGTAACTATTCAGAGAAGGAATAATTTAAAAATCAAGTTGAACCTTTAGTTCACAATGAATTGCCAAAGATGACAACTTTCTGATTTATTTTTTAACTAGCCGCCTTTGGCGACCAGCTGGTTCGCCATGAGTAATGCCACTGTAAATAAAGATAACTTCGCCACTGTAAATAAAGATAATTTATGGAATTAATGATACAGATATTGCAAATGATCATAGAATCATCTGCATTTACTTTTTAAAGAAAATATCACATTTTATATTTCTTTTATTTTATCCTGTCACGTGCTGACAGTTGCATTTCTGTAGATTTATTTTGCGATGATAATTTTTTTTATTTGAACTTCCGGCATTCTTTTATTTTATCCCGTCACGTGATAAAAACATGGTTAAAATATTTCTTTTAAAATTCGTTAAAAATAGAAGCTTACGTTATAAATTAAAACGACTGATACCGTTAGAAAGCTAATTTCCTTATCTTTAAATTGATGTAAAAATCATGTTTGTGCAATAATATTTTCGGAAGTTATAACGGAAAAACGTCGAAATTTCGCTTAAATTTTAATTAATTCAAATTCTAATTAAAAATTCGAAAAAAGGGCTCCGAGGTGCACATTTCGAACCTCCAAGGTATGCATGAACCAAATTTGGTAGCTGTAGGTTCAATTTTCTGGCCTGTAGAGCGCCAACACACACACACACACACGCACACACACGCACACACACACACACACACACACATTGAGCTTTATTATAAGTATGTAGATAACCCTAAAGGCTAAAAAGGGATGCCTCAAAAGCGATAAATCACCAATTTGCTGCCTACGCATTTTGAGGCTTCAGAAACCTCAAACATAAACAACATAATATTCTCACTTAATAAGCAGTAAGTAATTATTTTCTTGAGCCTCCAAAATATTCCTTTATGATGCAAAATGTCATAGAAAATTTCTGACATTTCAAATGACTTTAATTTAATTTTTCATTCTTACATTTACTATCCTTATTATCAAGCTCTTCTACTCGAAATGTAGTATATTATAGCAATAAACATTTTAATTATTTAGAAATTATTAGACATCAAGAATGGTTTTAATTTGTTTTCCATTACAGGTAGCATTAAATATAATTGGTTGGTGCTATTACGTTATCATTAAATCAATTAAGATTTTTGTCATTTGTATTACTTTAGAAAAATTGTAAAAAGGCAACCTACTGAATCTGAAATTATGTATAATTATTATCTTCATTATTTACATTGATATATATACATATGCACGATAATTGCATTGCTAAAATAAGAATTGATCTTTTCTAGTCTTAATTACTTTCGATCTGCTATTTCCATCTACGTGTTATTATTAGCAGGCGAAATAAATATAAAAGTTAATTTATAATTACTAAACATTGGCATTGGAAATTTTGATAAATTTCAAGTCTTAATTTCCTTAAATAAGAAATAATTCTCTTTTTACTTTCTCTTATATAATTTAATATATAAATGCCAAGCACTAAAATTTTCAACAAAAATACTTTAAGACTTCGAAATGTGGCAATGTTTCATATTTCCCTAATATCAAGAAAACACATTTCAATTATTATGTTTGTCTGTCAGTCACTATGATAATTCAAGTACACTTTGAGACAGATGGAAGGATTTTGAATGTGGTTCTTTACTTCAATTTTGTAGGTTTTTATCAAATTTTGAACAAAATTCATATTTATGAAGCTTGTATGGCCTTTGTAGAAAACACAACAATTATGAGAGGTGATCCAAGCAAACGGTTACAGCTTAGTTTAGTTACATTAACGTCCTGTTTTAAAGCAACACGAGGGCTATTTTGGGACGGACCTCGTCATTTTGAACCAAGATCAGATGACGAGGACGACACCTAAACTGGCACCCCCCTCTCCACACCACACCACACCCGAAGCAGGTTGTTTCGACGCCGACGGTTCGACGCCAACGATTCGACGCCAACGTTTCGACGCGTGGTCAGTTCGACGCCGTACTTTTCGACGCCGGGGCAGTTCGACGCCATATATTTTTTTTTCGTATTTTTATTTATTTTTAGAATAAATATGCAATATGCCTGATAATATATATATATATATATTTGTTATGTATATGAAGCGTTATTCAAATAAATAAGCAATATGACTGATTTTTATTTATTGAATTATCGATTGTTTGCATGCATATTTGAAATAAATATATGTGTGAAAGTGTTCTAGATTTTTTTTTTGTCCCAGATTAGTGAGAAGCCCCCTCGCCAACGTCAAGGCCCTGGGACATGAGGGAGGTTGTTTTTTTTATTTATTTATTTCACAAAACAGCATCAAAAAGGCAAAATACAGAAATGGTAAATAAACATATGGTTACAAAAAAGTTATATTGCAGACAAATTTAATTACAGAGTAACAAGATTACACATAAATAAGATTACATCACAAAACTGTTATTATACTAATCCATTGCAAAATTATGCGCCACACCTTTCAGGTATTCCATTATTTCTCGATTTTCAAAATCTTCAACTATTACTTTAATTCTCATATCAGCTCGCAGATACTTATTCCGCTTGTGCGGCGGTTCATCTCCACGTACAAATTGCTCATAACATTGGTCAATTGTTTTTTGAACACGTCTGAGACCATCTATGAATTTCCATAATGTGGGGTGTGAAACACCAAATTCGGACTGTAAACGTCTGTGTGCTGCTTCCGCGAAATTATTGGTGCGTCCTTCGTTATTTAAGGTTCTAGCATAACATGACCACATTTCTGGTTTAAAAATAGGACGACGGCGACGATTATTTCTCTGAATCCTTCCAACATAATAATCTTCAAAGTAATCTAAAATTGGGGTTAACTGATTAGGTAAATTCTCACTCAAAACTTCTAAAGCATTTTCAAGTTCTTCGATAGGCACAAAACTTAACGCAGGAATCATACGTGCATAGAGAGCAAAATCAGCATCGGTATTATATCGTTGCATTAAATTGAATTCTGCTAATTTGCGCTTCATATTTTTCACAAGGTGGAACAAGCACCCTTGAATTTCGGCGTCTGGAAACTTGCTTGAAAAAGTGTTAATTAAGGCAATTTCAAAATCTAAAGAAATTTTTTTCGCCTTAAAAAATGGCCAACTGTCTTGAATCATTTCAAGCATTCGTGTATATGTTTCTTCCGCCTTGTCGGGTAAGAGGGCATAAATGATTGGCAATACAAAACCTCCACGTTCGGCCATAATAACAAAAACCTGGTAAAAATGATGTGGTGCTAGACTAAAAGTTCCATCAACGTAAATTTTTGTTACGAGGTGAATCCAATCGCTGACACTGGCTTTTCCGAAAATTAAAATTCGGTCTTTATCCCCCACTCCCGAATCGGCGATAACAAAATTTTCCTTATTTTCTCCGTAATATTTATAATTTTCTGGCAATTCAATGGAAGCTCTGTCAATTGGTTGCGACGGGAGTGCATTTATGTCTTTTCTACGTCTTTTAATAACTAATCTTACAGCTTCTCTGCTTGGAAACTGTCCTAATGCTCCAACAGACAGCTCTTGCGTTTCTTCAATGCGAATTACTGCGGGAGTTTCTTGTGTTTCACCTGCCCTTCGCTTTATTGATGTTAAAGTGCGGACAACTTCAACACGTGCTGCATTTCCTTCATGAGCATGATTGCGAACAAGTTTTAAAAATTCACTCGTAACTGCATCAGTGTAAATTCTTCCTTTACATTTATTGTTTTTGGAAAATTCAACTTCACAACGCCACGATTTTTTTGCTCCATTTTCTATATATTTATCGAAACAATATAAATATCCATCGTGCTCATACTTTTCTTTACCTCTCTTAGTCATATATTTTCGGCTTTCAGACATTTCTACGGTTGAAAGTGCTAACATTGAATTTAAAAATATCGACAGGCTTCCAAATAGATTACGGGCGCTTTAGAGAAGATAAGAAATGCGCATGCGTTGACAATCGGCAATACTTAACGACAAATCTGAGGCGATTTCATAACCCCCAACTGGAGGAGGGGGGGGGGGGTTGCACTTGTCAAAAAAGAGTTAGAGTTATTTACAAGCCTGTAATATGTTTCAAAGAAAGAAGAATAGATAAGGATAAGCTAGTCACAGGCGTCACGGCCTATGGGGATACGGAGGCGCGTCCCCCCGAAATGGCGTCGAATATATGGCGTCGAACTGCCCCGGCGTCGAAAAGTACGGCGTCGAACTGACCACGCGTCGAAACGTTGGCGTCGAACAGTTGGCGTCGAAACGTTGGCGTCGAACTGACCTGTACCGCACCACACCAGTGGGAGGACGTTTGGCCTGACAGGTTTAACGTGCAAGAGACCCTCTCACACGACGGTTCTTCAGTGGAATCGAGTCTCGAACCTGAAACCCTCTGGTTCCAAAGCCGAGACCTTACCACCAGGCCACCGCGGCCCCTCAAAAGGTTAAAAACAGCAGTATTTGGGAAGTATATATTGTGGGCGGGAATATTGTTACCCAGAGTAGAGACAGATGGCTTTAGTTGTCTGAAACTGGCGGTTCGAGCAGATAGTGTTAGTACTGAGACTTGAAATAGCGAACGTAAAGGCAAGACTTCTAAAGAAGTGGTCTCGCACAGAGGTACAATTCGTGATACAATTTCTGTGGGCCAAGAATGTGTTCCCATCGTACGTTCATAGACAAAGTGTTGAAGTATACGGGGGCGAAGTAATGAGTAGAAAACAGCTGCTGAAATGGTGCCGTCTTTTTGAAGCGGGACAGATAGAAACGTTTTGGTGGGCAGTCTGGTGTTAGCCCTCATACATCCTCGATTTGGCTCCCGGTAAATAGTTATTTTTCCCGGTATTAAAGAAACACTTATTCAAAATACGCCATACGATGATGTTCAAAAAGGTGCCAAGAACTGGCTCAATAGTAAAGGACCTGATTATTACCGAGACGGTTTAAACAAATTGGTCGATCGGCGTGATAAATGCTTCAACAGGTTTGGTGATTAGGTAGATAAGTGACCCCACATATATCTCTTAATCACCATTTATATCATGTGTCTATTGTTAATAGTCTATTGCAAACCTTTGCCTTGTACACTTTTTTTGGATCAACTCTCGTACAAAAGAATTAAAAAATCAAATGAATAAAACTTGGTGTCCAGTATAGCACTTAAAGTGTAAATCCGCTTAAATTTTTTGTCAAAATCCACTGGTAACTGCATTTCTATCAGTCTAAAAATTTGAATGTACATAAGCCTGATAATTCAAGACCATCACGATCTATACGATCTATACAGTATGTGATTTTGTGACTAAAATTATAGTTTTAGAAAGAGGATTAATCTCACAAGTAATTGTGATATACTTTTGCCGAGTACCTATTTGAAAGCGTAATATCAGATTCAAAGATTTTCGAAATTATAAGTGATTTATTTTGTGTTAAATTGTTTTGTTTTATTAAAAAAAAGGCAAAATTATCAGCGGGCAAAATGAGCCCACATATTAGATTGAAATGCAGCAATTCATTGCTATGCCAAAATTAGAAATATATATCTTATTTTGACATATTAATATATATTAAACTATATATATTTTATTATTAATATATGCATTACTACCTCATTTTGTTTGAAGACATGGAGCTATATATCCATCCAAATGCATAAGAACAAAACGAATTAATACAACAATATGACTGGTTAAAATTTAGATCATAATTGCAGTTCTGTATATCAACTTCATAACGCACTGTTATTGTCATAAAGTATATGATTTTCCGATATTTCTATTTTTGCATTATACGGATGTAATGCATTATAAACCCTAAATGCTGGTTAAAAGAAGTTTAATGCATGATTACCATAGCATATAAGAGTTTGATCCTCAAAATGTATAATACCTTTTCCTAATAATATGAAAAGACAAATACATTTCATTTCATGAAGTACAGATATAAAACAGAAGGAAAACATTCCACATGGTTACTTTCATATTCAGAGAGTTGATATTCTAGAGTAATCATAATTGATTTATATATACAATCAATCTTCACACAAATCTTCAACCGAATTTTCAATTACAAAATATGTTTCATGTATTTAATCTGTTTAAATAACGAATGCGTTATATGAGAACTCAACATAAAAGGAATCTAAACAAATATTGAATTTAAATAAAAGAAAGTGTTAGCAAAAGCACCGCTCCAGAATGCCTTTTCACAAAAGCAATTTTAAGCCTCTAGGCCATCCAATTTTCGTCGAAACCGTTCACTCACAATTTAGTTCTATATCGCGCCGCTTATTTCAAACAGATAAAAAAAGTCTCTTTTCGGCAAAAAATCGCAGTTTATATGTTGACAGATGTAAACAGCAGGAAAAACCACCGCTTCCTTCACATCAAGGCGTCGACTTGCATTCCTTGTTTGGGTTGAAATGAAACCGTTCGCGACTTTCAATTTCAAGACTGGAGTTCGCGGAGGTGGGTTTTTGTTCATTTGAAAAGTGGGAGTGGATTTTTCTTTTGCTTCGCTTAGAAGAGAGCTTTTTACTTTACAGAAAGATTTTGAACGTCTAATTATAAATGACTTTTCTCTTTTCAGACGCGACTTTAATTGCTGGATCCCTAAAAACTTTCAGAACTTCTTAAGAATAAATAATTATAAATCTTTTAGCTCTTATATTTCCAGCTATAACTAAGGTTATGAAAAAAAGGTGAGCATGTATTTTGAAAATACTTCTATTTTTTTCGTTGTTTAATAAAGCTCTTCCAATTTTTTTAAAGGTCCTAACCAAGTTCTCAAACTCTGATCAAATTTTGAATTTCTTACTAGACGACTAGAGTAATAGATAGATGGCGTGGGCTTGCGGATTTGAAAGATGAGTCACGTTCTTAAACTCAACAGTCTTAAGTCTTAACCTACACCCATTACATATTATAACCTTATCGATATTGTCGTGGCTTTGAAATCATATAGGAAAGGATTGTTCAATTTGAAGATTACTAACAGTTATATTTAGCAATAATAATAAAAAAATTAACAATATTTCGAGAGAGAAGAAAAAACTTTTTTTCTTCAGTTGTTTTCAGAAAAATTGACAAAGAGTCATGCTGATATAATCTATCCATGCAACCTTCTTTCCGATTTGTCAAAGAATTCTTACTTATAATTTTTAGGTTTAGAATGTTTTGATTCAAAATTTTGGTAAAGAAATTCATTGTTAATATGACCTTTACCTGGCCAGATTTATTAATCCAGTTCAAAGTACTTTTGAAATAAGATAACACATAAGAAGAGGTAGGTAATTTTTAAATTAACAATAGTTTAATTTTTAATTCTTTCATTCTATTTTATTACAGAAAATAAATATAAATTAACTATAGGAAGATCACAGATAATACAAAGCAGTACATTTAAATTTTGAATTACATTCATTCATTTTTTGTTCCATAATTTGTCCAAATTTCTTTGAAAATAAATAGTAGAATTTAAGATGATCATTGGACTTACTTATAACAATAGTTTGAAGGGAATTACTACTATTTTTTCTCTTACCGTATTCATATACATCAAACGAAATCAAAAGATTTGTATTTGATAAATATTATTGTTGCATACTTTCACATTCATAGATTTTATATTCTATGAAAAAAAATTAATGCTGGAAACTCGGTGACTAAATCCTTCTTTAAGAGAATTTTAAACATTCAGTACCAATTTAAAGCATTGCCTTCAAAATCCATTCTTTAAAGCATAAATTTGCTCTTTAAATGCAAATGATAACATTGAAAATGAACACATTTCTGTACTACACATCTAATTTTAAACTGAATTGTTAAGCGCTTGTTCAAACTCTTATAAAAATTTGTTAAAGTATTTGGTAGAATTTCAAACTGTATTACTGTTTAAAGCTGCAAAATAAAGTGTTCAATAGGTGAAATAGAAAAACTCTTGAGTATTATTGAAAGAAGTGTATTAATTTCAAAGATTGAAAAAAAAATATTAATTATTTTTTTCCCTTTTCAGCGGAATTATCTAAAACCCCAAAGAAAAAACCAAAAACAGTGCAGTTAAACATGAAAGGAAGGATAACCGAGATTCTAGAAATTTTACTTTCGAAATGGAATTTTAATATGTTTTTTTTTAAATTTAAAATATTGTAGTGGGAAAAGTTTTTAAAAAACACACACATTCATTAGTTTACATAAATATGAAAGAAAGTTGTAAATTTCTTATAGATTTACATATAACGTTTCAATTAGTGTGCAAAAAACCGCCTTTGAATAAAAATGTAAATAAATGTAACTTTTATATGTACCTGTTTAATTGTCTCTTTCTAAATCCAAAATAAATAAAATAAGTTATTAAATATTCGTTTTCTTAATTTCCCCCATATTTAAATATTTAAAATAATTGTCATGGTTATTTTTCACACAATCCCAAAATAATATTTTTCAAAAATACATGTTTCCCTGTGTTATGAAAATGTTTGAGTTCCAATATTTGAAAAAACTCCTTCTATTCTATGTTACATTTATTAATGTTAACCAAATTTAAGTAATCGTCATTTATTGATAGTTCTTTGCATCTGTTTTCTTAATTTTGATGTAGTCTGACTATAATTAAAGAAAAATATTAACACAAAGAAACAATTAATGTTTTATCACATAAAATTATTTTGTTTGCTTTATTTAAAACTAGCCGCCTTTGGCGACCAGCTGGTTCGCCATGAGTTATGCGTTCTAAAATTTTCAATTAAATCACATATTCATTAGCTTTGAAGTAACTCCGGGCATTGATTGACCTGAAATTAATATTTTCTTTAAGATGATGGACGGAAAGTTCTAAAAGTACACCTTTTCCTAATAATATTCTTTAATTTTATAAATCAGTCAGTTTTAAACATCGGTTATGCTTCCAAAATATTAAAAATAATTTCGATGATGTTGCAAAAATATGAAATATGTTTCTTTAAAGAAAGCGAGAAAGGGAAAAAAAGTATTAAATTAATGATACAGATATTGCAAACGATTACATAAATATGCCATTAAGTCGGGATTTCAATGCATATCCTGTCTAAATTCAATCAGGTTTACCGTAAATAAAGAAGATTTATTGAGTTAATGATATAGATATTGCAAACGATTGTAGAAACCTTTGCTTTGCGTTTATTTTTTATAGAAGATATCACATTTTATATTTATTTTATTTTATCCAGTCACGTGCTGAAAGTTGCATTTCTGTAGATTTATTTCGCGATGATAATTTTTTTTATTTGAACTTCCGGCATTCTTTTATTTTATCCAGTCACGTGCTAAAAAACCATGGTTAAAATATTTCTTTAAAAATTCGTTAAAAATAGAAGCTTGAGTTTTACATTAAAATACCGACACCATTAGAAGGCTAATTTTTTAATCTTTAAATTGATGTAAAAATCATGTTTATGCGATCATAGTTTCGGAAGTTATGGCGGAAAAACGTCGCAATTTTGCTTAAATTTTAATTAATTCTAATTAACAATTCGAAAAAAGGGCTCCGAGGTGCACATTCTGGACCTCCAAGGTATACATGTACCAAATTTGGTAGCTGTAGGTCCAACGGTCTGGCCTGTAGAGCGCCAACACACACACACACACACACACACAGTGAGCTTTATTATAAGTATAGATTTAAAAAAAAATTTTAATTTGAAGCCAAAAAAAAAATAAAACTGGGAAAAAACATAAATTTTGGATAATATTTTTTTCAGATATATAAATAAAAGCAAAAACTGTCCAAGCTACCCAATATTTTTGTTCTTAACCTTCTTATTGAAATAATATTTTAGCTCAATATTTGTTGAAAAAAAATAAAGAAGTTTAGAACATGTTTATTTGTAATTAAGCTTTTTTATGACAAATAAAATTAAAATGTTCTTTAACATGTTGACTTTTTGATTTAAGAACAAATTTTCATTAATCTAACTTTCTGAACTTATGAAAACTCCTGTCAAGACACAACGAATAAGATTAACAAACATTCCTTTCTCAAAATGTACACGTCGGAATGTCGAAATACATTAAAATATTCATTGATAATTATGATAAAATTATATATTGCTAATATCGAAATACATACAAAAAATTTAAAAGAATATTTATATTAATACATGCATGAAATCTAATAGCAACTTTTAGCAGGATTATCGATAACATTCATTTTTGTAAAAAAATAACATTAGACATTCTTTAAATTAGTAGAAGAATAATATAACAAATAACAATTGAATGACATTAATACTCAAGAGATGTCCTTAAAATAAGTTTTTGTCTTAAAATTACTTCAGAAGATCTCAAGTTTTCCTCTCCTAAAATAATTCGAAATTGTAGAAACCAATCATTTTATCAAACTGAAAAAAATACTTATGCATTTTATTACAATTTATCCATAGTATCAACAATGATAAGATATTTGTTTTTTAAAAGGTTTTTTGCGAAGGTATAGTAAGACAACAGATTTCTTTTGCAGCAAATTATATCCATGGAAAAAAATAAATGCTTTGGCTAGCTATGTAGCAGGATTTCTCAGATTCAAACGTTATCTGACTTCCTATCTAAAGGTCTTCGGAAACAATCTTTCAGGATTTAAGGATTCTTTTTTTTTCTTGAATTTTACTCGAAAATTATTGTTCAAATTTGTTGTTCTGGAAACTATGTATAACTCTTAAGTTAGCTTTTAAGGAAAAAAATCGAGATGGTCATTTGAGAATGAGAAAAATATTTCCCAAATAATTCTACTGGCTTTTAAAACTCTGAAGAATCAGGAAAAACACATTGACGGAAAAAAAATCCCAACATCGAGAAAGACTTGTGCTAGATGAATGCAATTTAGTGGTAGTGTTTATATTGTTTTGAGGAATAAGTTCGTAGCGTTTTTATCAAAGACTTTTTTAACGAAAATCATTAGCAATAACAATCGATTAATCAATTATGTATTCTCCGCTATTGTTTACGACTTCCTCCCACCTCTCGACCAATTTGTCACTGCCGTTCCGCCAAAAATCACCCGGTCTGATTTTTAAGGCCCTTTATATGGTTGAAGGCAATTCCCCTCATATAGTTAGAACAGGAAGCGGAAAAGATGGTAATCGGACTGCGCAAGATCCGGAGAATACGGGGGATGCTGAAAGACCTCCATTCAAGCTCTTGAAGGCCGGCTTTGCCGACTTGTGCAACATGGGGTCTGGTGTAGTCGTGAAGGAGTATAGTTTGACCTTGTCGATGGAGACTCTTCAGTCGCATAGCGTCTTTCACGCGGTGTAGCTGGGCTATGTACAGCCCCTTGGTGTCCGTGACATTCCTTTCTAGCATTTCTCAGTACAGCTTACTCTCCCAGTCCCCCCTCCCCAAACGCAGATCATGGTCTTCTTTGGATGGAGGTAAGACTTGACCATTTCCATGCTGCAGACTCACTTATGACACCTTCTCCGTTTTCGTTGCAAATGTCCAGTGCTGCTTCAGCAGCTTTTTAGTCTGGATGAAAAGCAAAGAAGAGAATGTGTCGAAAATGTTGATTTTTACCTCCTGCATATTCCATTTTTAAGCCTTAAAAGTAATTAAAAATCAATTAACCAAAAAGACGATTAGTACAGTTTTGTAGAGAAGAAAGAGCTCTATCGAATGAACACTTTGTCAAACAGCAAAAAAAAAAATTGGAAAACAACGTGAATTTAAAAACTCTACGAGCTTATTCCCCAACCCAATACATCTGAAAAATGACATCGATTCAAATTTCGAGCTTCACAAATATGTGTGGTACTATTTAGAATTTGCTAGTCATCTTTGCTTTAAATATTTGCTGTAAAGTTCGTGAGCGTTAATTTATTTTTCAAATCTGACTTATTGAATTGATGTTGGCCAATAATGTCTTTAAGAAGACGAAGAAGCCATAATTAACAACTCACCGGATTTGAAAGAAGTAACTAGACTACAAGAAGGTGGATTTTCTTTCTGTGATATTGCAGAAAGAGTTGGTCGGAATGTATCCACTATACATTATTGTTGGGAGCAATGGTGAAGGAGTAGTACTGCCTCAAGAAAATATTCTTCTTGGCGGTCACGTGGCACTAATGAGAGGAAATACCGCCATATTTGGAGTACGGCTGTGGCGCATTGTACTGCATCTGAGACAGAAATTTGAGTTGTAGTTGGTTCTATAGTGACACAATGAACTGTTAAAAATCGATTACTTCAAGGACTTATCCGATTACTTATCGGATTACTTATCCGATCCAAACTTCTTGTAACGTTCCTTCCACTGACTCCAAGCCTCTGCTGTTTGCGAAGTCAATGGTTTCATATCAGAGTTCATTGAAGAACGAAGTGGGGATCTGCTGTGTTGGTTGATGAAAGTAGGTTTTGTATTGGTAATAGTGATAGCTATGTGTTGATCAATAGGATATCAGAAGAATACCGTCAATGCAATAGCAATACCGTCAATAACCTAGGCACATTTGACTTACACCTGGAGTCATGGTCTGAGTAGCAATTTCCTATAACAGCAGGAAGCTCTCATGGTTATCTGTACTTATAATAAAGCTGAATGTGTGTGTGTGTGTGTTGGTGCTCTACATGCCAGACCGTTGGACCTACAGCTACCAAATTTGCTACATGTATACTTTGGAGGTCGGAAATGTGCACCTCGGAGCCCGTTTTTCGAATTTTTAATTAGAATTTGAACTAATTAAAATTTAAGCGAAATTTCAACGTTTTTCCGCTACAACTTCCGAAAATATTATCGCACAAACGTGATTTTTACATCCATTTAAAGATTAAAAAATTAGCTTTCTAATAGTGTCAGTGTTTTAATGTATAACATAAGGTCCTATTTTTAACGAATTTTTAAAGAAATATTTTAACCATTTTTTATCACGTGACTGGATAAAATTAAAGAAAACAATGACGGAAGTTCAAAAAAAAAATAAACTATAATCGTAAATCAAGTCTAAAGAAATGCAACTTTTAGCACGTGACTGGATAAAATAAAAAAAACATAAAAAGTGATATTTTCTAAAAAAATAAATGCAAGGCAAAGGATCCTATGATCGTTTGCAATATCTAAATGATTAATTCAATAAATCTTCATTATTTACGGTAAACCTGATGGAATTTAGACAGGATATGCATTGAAATCCCGACTTAATGGCATATTTCTATAATCGTTTGCAATTGTTGTATCATTAATTCAATAATTTTTTTCCATTATAAAATGTGGTAGTTTCTAAAAAAATAAATGCAAAGCCAAGGTTTCTGTAATCGTTTGCAACATCTAAATCATTTATTCAATAATTTTTCCCCCTTTTCGCTTTCTTTAAAGAAATATTTAATATTTTGGCAACATCACCGAAAAAAAAACATTTCTAATATTTTGGAAGCATAACCGATAAATTATTAGAGCATTAAATTCAAAAAGTTTTTCCGAATAAAGTTACCGACTCTTTAACTACTAATAACTGAATCTTTTAACTTTAACTATTTCTTAAATTTTACACTGAATTTAAAGAAAAAATAACATATATTTTTTTATTTATACTTATAATAAAGCTCAATTTGTTTGTGTTGCGCTGTACAGGCCAGACCGTGGGATCTACAGCTGCCAAATTTGTTTTATGTATACTTTGAGGGTCGGAAATGTGCACCTCGGATCCCCTTTTTTGAATTTTTAAATTAGAATTAGAATTTAATTTACTCTTATAGAACTTCCATCCCTCATCTTAAAGAAAATATTTATTTCAGACCAACCAATGCCCGGAATTACTTCAAGGCTAATGAATATGTGATTTAATTGAAAATTTTAGAACGCATTATTCATGGCGAACCAGCTGGTCGCCAATGGCGGCTAGTTACAAATATTTTGCACGAAAACTTATATGTCAGTCTATTAGTTCAACCTGTAGAGCTGCCATCCATGAACAACATTTATGGGACGTTTGTCAAAAGGATAGTGCTCGCCCTCATACCGCTGTTGTAATTCAATGTGCTCTATAGAGTGTCGACATGTTACCTTGTCCTGTGAGGTCAGCAGAGTAGTTTCCAATTGAGCAGGAATGATATATCATTTTACGACACCTCCAGTATCCTCCGGAGTCATCACCTGACCAGTATTGACAGAAAAAGCACAACCCGCATGATATTCCATGCTATAAAGTGACTTTCGGCACTCGAATGATACAATGCATACATGCTTGCAGACTTGTATTCAAAATTCTGGTGTTAACTCCAGTTATTAATATAACAACATTTCACATTTGAAATGATTGGTTGGTTGACTTGCGTTTTATGGCGCAAGTGCCATATTTGACTAAACTGTACCAAGCATTAGATATATTAATTCTTCAAATTTTATGTGATAATAATCAGTTCAGTCAAAGGTAATTTAAAAGTTTAAAATAAAAGAGATTGAATGAGTTTGTAAACATTTACATCTCTAAGAAACTTCAAAAAATTTGGATGGAGATATTTGAAATGGATTTTCTTGAGTTTAATCAACCTTTAATTCTGGAAATACAATCAATTAAATATAATGACTAGACAAATACAAGGTTCAAATTTCTTTACTTTACGATATTTTTTTTCTTGATGTTGGAATTTGTTTTCCACCTGATGCCGGATCTATTCAGGATTCATTTGAGCTAGCTGTAAAATTGTCTTTCTTACTATGGAGCCTTTTGTCCTGGGAAGCATTATAAAAATGTTGGCGATTTTATTGTGAATGTAATCTAACATGTAGGAAAAAAAACTAAAGAATGATTTTCATTTTTTGAATATTCCAGAAAATTTAAACATATGCTGTTTTAGTTTAGTTTAGTTTAGTTATATTATCGTCCCGTTTAAAGCAACACGAGGGCTATTTTGGGACGGACCTCGTCATTTTGAGCCACGGTCAGATGACGAGGACGACACCTGAGCTGGCATCCCCCTCTCCACACCACGCCACACCAGCGGGAGGACATTTGGCCTGACAGATTTAACGTGCAACAGACCCCCCTCACACGACGGTTCTTCGGTGGAATCGAGTCTCGAACCTGAATCCCAACGGTTCCGAAGCCGAGACTTTACCACCGGGCCACCGCGGCAAACATATGCTGTTAAACCACAGCTTAGATGTACACAAAGAGAAATTAGCAGAAATTAACAACACACGTAGATTGTATGGATGCTGTTATTAGGTAATTCCTTCTTTATATGATAACTAGCTGGTTCCGGGCGCATTACTGCCACAAAAGAAATAATTTTTGAAATGTCGCTTGAAATTTAAAATAACGGTTTTCTTTAATTAAGATTGATAGAAAGAATAGCATTTATTTTCGTGCCGGAAAGGAGTACACTCATTAAAATTGAATGATATACAAAGGATAAGTGGAAATAATATTTATTCCATTCTTTTTTACTTTAAGATTCAAGAGCTTTAGGGTAGGTAATATTTTTCAAGTCTTCAGCTGAAACAAACAAATTTCTTGACTGCCCGACTCGTATGCGACCAGCATAGAAATGGATAGAGTCGGATGACTGGTCGGTACGATAGCGCATAAGAGACATACAGACAAACATTCATTTTTACTTATACAGATTACATAATTTTACTATGCCTATAGACATCACATATGAGCAAGTAATAAGTATTTAAAGGTTTATTGAGATGCACGGCAGCGCATAAGACACATGAAGACAAACATTCATTTTTATTTATATAGATACCAATACCCATCTCGGCCCTACAACCACTGATCCAGATCTCTGGTCGTAGGGAATTGGATTAATATCACACGTCTAAGTATTTTAGATTATTAATATCCCTCCTCTAAGTACTTTATATTATTAATATCTCTCGTCTAGTTATTTTGGATTAATTTACCACTCCAGCAGTGTGTGACACCACATATAACTCTTTATAATAATCTATGCATCACATTTCCCACGAGAGATAGTGTCTTAAAGCTGGGATATTTCCAGAATTTTAATTTGGCTCCAAACTCTCCAAACTGTGCCAAAATTGGAATCAATGATTTGGCAACCATAAAGTTTAGTTTAGTTATATTAACATCTCGTTTTGAAGCAAAATTACTGTTATTATGGGACGGACCTCGTAATTTTGAAACGTGATCAGATGACTAGGACGACACCTGAGGTGGAACCCTCTCTCCAAACTTCCACACCACACTTGCAGGAGGGCGTTTTACATGTCCCATACCGCTTACACGGCGGTTCTTCGGTGTGAACGGGACATGAGCCTGAAACCCAAAAACTTACCCCCAGGCCAACGCTGCACTGGCATTTATAAAGAATCTCTGTAAATCTCCTTTTCCGACCATAAAATTAATATGATAGAGAAACGGTATACGATATGTAACACTATACAGGATTATTCAAAGAGAAGGAAATTTTTTAAAATATTCAGAACATAAAATAAACCGAGATGTATTTCATACTTCATCAAATAGAGGAAAGTTAAAAGTTTTATTTTGTGCATCGAACTAGCACCACTTGATACATTACTAATATAGAATCAAAAGCCAATTTCTTGACTCATATTAAGTAATTGATCTTTGGTTATTGCACTTATTACTGTTCAATTTGATCTAAAGAGTAACAGATAAAAGTGGTACATACATGCATACTTTTATGAACCCTTACACTTTTGACTAGGTTTCCTAGAACTAATTTCTAAAGAATTTCGAATACACACAACATTTTTATCTAATATGGGTACATGGTAATATAGTGTTCCTTTTGCTTCTGGAACCATCTCCTATGGATTTCTTGTGCCAACAGTAAATATGTTATGTTTATCACGAAGTGGTTCATTGTTGAATTTAGAACGAAATACTTCCTTTACTACGCTGTTGGATTCACTCTTTGCATAAACTTATACAACTAAGAGCAACTTACAAAACAGACTTTCCTGAGGCATAGGATTTTTTCCGTATACAAACAATAGCAACGTTTCTATTGGGATTATTTTAATCATGCAATAAAAATATGAAGTTTCCTTTATTGCTTGTTTCCGTCTCTATATTTGCTGTCCATTGAATATTTTAAATCTGTTTCTTCTCTTTCAATAATCCTGTTTGTATATTGAGTTTGTATTTCTTCTATCTTATTTTGATTTTGTCATTTGTCTTTTTCAGCTTCTACAGACTTTAAGACTTCCGTGTATTTTATATGTTTTTGTTAAAATTCTTCATTTTCCTAAGAATATCTCGAACTGGCAATGATTTAATAAATAATAATCACAGAAAAAGCAATCCAATCTCCCATTTATGCCACCTAATATACAAAGGGTGTTCAAATGGAAAGATACTAAACTACACTGTTGATATAAATGAAGACTTTATTCAAAGTATACACCATAGGTTTGAGCATAACGATCCCATTGATTGACGAGTTGAAAGACTTCTTGTTCCCAGTTTAGTTTAATTATATTAGAGTCCCGATGCAAAGCAACACTAGGGCTATTTTGGGACGGACCTCGTCATTTTGAACCATGGTCAGATGACGAGAAGGACACCTGAGCTGGCAACCCCCACACCACACCAGTGGGAGGACATTTGGCCTGACAGATTTAATGTGCAAGAGACCCCCTTACATGACGGTTCATCCGTGGAATCGAGTCTCGAGCATTAAAACCCACATGTTCCGAAGCCAAGACCTTACCACCAGGTCACCGCTGCCCCATCTTGTTCCTAGAAATCCTGTGGACGTGAAGAGTCCTAGTCATTCACAGCACCTTTGAGTTCGTTGTCTGAAAGCACTTCCTTTTCAGATGTCTTTACAGGTAACATAAAAATCGCAAGGCAACTTGTCTTGTCTGTAAAATGCTTTTTATTGAGAAACATGATCTGACAAATTAATGCCTTATAAATGGAAAGTGAATCAGGTTCAATCTCTTCACAAATTACATAAATTTCGAGTTATGTTAAAACAGATTACCCACCCAAATAGGCAACTCGTATATGAATTTATGATTCATACCTGATTGGCTTAGACGAATTATATACTATATATAAGTCTGCGAGAGGATATTTGCATTTGTTCTATGTCCCAATTCATGGTATGTTGGTTAGATTTATAACCATATATTATAAATTACGTGGTGTAATTGAATTTCAGCATTTATAGCAAGAGTCAGTAGTAGCGCATACATGTAGAGTGCACCAAATTATAACTAATATTAACATATTCCTCCCCAATTACAAAACATTCAATTCAGGTATGATCTAATAACAATTTTAAATTATTGTAACTGAAGACAAAATCTATGATTTCAATTTTTTTTTATTGCTGAAGGAATGTTTTTAAAAGCTAATTAGTAGAGTCAGTTATATTTTTATCTTATACAAAATTTAAAAATTTTAGCAAAAAAAATTCCATATTTAGATGCTCTAACCCAATAACTTTACATTTGTGAAGTAATGCATCTATAGGATATTTTAAAATTAAGTGGACTTTCAATAAATATAGTAATAACTTTATTAAAAAATTATTTTAAATAAGCTTTTTATTAACTTTAAGCAAATTTTAAATAAAAATAAAACTATTTATCACTCTTTAAGACAGAGAAAATATAATTTTATTACATTCATTCCTCCTTGGAATTCAACTGTTACACTTGAAGCAACCAATTACTAATCTACTAGAAGCAAGAAAAAAGTATTAAGAACTTTGCTACAATATAACATAAAGAAAGAGTTCGAAAGAAAAGAAACATAACTAAAATGTGAAGTTTCTGATCCCATAAGTTACTTTTATTCACGATTAAACTTAATTACTGATAAGTCAATCAATTTAAAAACCTTAAAATCAATTAAAAATTGGTTACTAAAGACCCAAACGTTTGAAATTTAACATCAGATAATGACACATATTAAAAAAGCGAAGATGCTTTTAGCTCTTCATATAATTATAAGTGTAGGAATGCAATTATATTATGAATAATTACAGATTATGAAGGGTCGGGGTAGCCTGGTTGGTAGACCATCGGTATCCTAACCCAAAGGTAGCGAGTTCTGTGCTCGTCTCGGGCAAAGACCGCCGTGTTGACTAATGGCAGTTGGGGCAAGTTAAATAAGTCGTGACTGCAAAGTCCTCCAAGTTTCGATAATAAATGATACTTCTGGGGATACTGAATCATGGATGAGTCGGTCTCAATTCTGACTTGCGGATGGATGAATGAGTTCGACTGCCCCCTAAAAAGGGTTGTGTCGTGTGTATCGTCCTTTCACCTTTACGGTGCTCGTTCACAATGAAAGGCGCACATTTCTGCTTTGATTCGAAAGAGCAGAGCTCATTCGGCTTGGTATGACCAAGTGGATTAGACACAACACCCACCCACAGATTATGAACCAATTTCACAACTCCTCGGGATTAATAAACTACACTGCTCCATTAATAAACTATAGACAACTCATTTTTAAAAATCCCTTTCATGAACATAAAAGTTAATAAAATTGTAATAATAAGTTTAGTTTAGATATATTAAAGTTCTGTTTTAACCCTTTATTTACCGAATTATGTTGCCATCAATTTTTCAGCTTCATTTGGGCTCCAATAGTTTAGTATTCTTGCAGAATAATCCCAGGCACCCCCCACCAAAAGTAATTAACAGAAATATCTTAATTAATTTAAATATTAAATATTTTTAATTAATACTTTTAGCTTATATTAACTTCATGTTATTTGAGTTACATTATCGGTGTTTTTTAGAATACAATCAGCAAGAAAAAAAAACCATATAGTAGAGATATAAGCTAGATTTAAATGGTACTTTTAAGTACCGTCAATAATTTTTCAACATTTTTGCACCAGTATTTTAGTTTTCTTGCAGAATAGCCCCAGGAAAGCCCAGAAAAAAATGTAATGAACAAAAATATCTTAATTAATTTAATTTTTATTAAATATTTTTAATTCCTATTTATAGCTTACATTAACTTCATATTATTTGGGTTATATTATCCGTATTCT
>JAPMOQ010021343.1:1192089-1210819 GCA_026543055.1 Argiope trifasciata | reverse complement strand
AGTGTGTGTGTGTGTGTGTGTGTGTGTGTGTGTGTGTGTGTGTGTGTGTGTGTGTGTGTTGGCGCTCTACAGGTCAGACCGTTGGACCTACAGCTACCACATTTGGTACATTTATACCTTAGTGGTCGGGAATGTGCACCTCGGAGCCCTTTTTTCGAATTTTTAATTAGAATTTTTACTAATTAAAAGTTAAGCGAAATTTCGACGTTTTTCCGCTTTAACTTCCGAAAATATGATCGCAAAAACATGATTTTTACATCAATTTAAAGATTAAAAAATTAGCTTTTTTAATGGTATCAGTGTTTTAATGTATAACTTAAGCATCTATTTTTAACGAAATTTTAAAGAAATATTTTAATCATGTTTTTTAGCACGTGACTGGATAAAAGAAAATAAAAGAATGCCGGAAGTTCAATTAAAAAAAACTATCATATTCGCAAAATAAATCTAAAGCAATGCAACTTTTATCACGTGACCGGATGAAATAAAAGAAATATAAAATGTGATATTTTCTAAAAAAATAAATGCAAAGCAAAGGTTTTTATAATCGTTTGCAATATCTAAATAATTAATTCAACAAATCTTCTTTATTTACTGGAAACCTGATTGAATTTAGACAGGATATGCATTGAAATCTCAATTTAATGGCATATTTCTATAATCGTTTGCAATATCTGTATCATTAATTCAATAATTTTTTTTCCATTTTTTGGTTTCTTTAAAAAAACATATTAAATATTTTGGCAACATCACCAAAAAAGATTTTTAATATTTTGAAGCATAACCGATTGTTAAAACTGATTGATTTATAAAATTAAAGAATATTATTAAGAAAACGTGTTCTTTTAGAACTTTCCGTCCATCATCTTAAAGAAAATATTACTTTCAGGCCAATCAATGCCCGGTATTACTTCAAGGCTAATGAATATGTGATTTAATTGAAAATTTTAGAACGCATTACTCATGGCGAACCAGCTGGTCGCCAAAGGCGGCTATATTACATATAAGAATATTAATAAAAAATAAACTCGGTGCATTGTCTTACAGCGAAAGCGTTCTGTATTCATAATAAATACGATTCTGTGGTGCTGTTAGTTAAGTCTAATATGAAGTTTTTAAGATATTTGTGTTTGTGCGTGTGTGTGTGTGTGTTTACACAATGCAGATACAATGCAGAATTGTGTTTGAGTTACAGTTTCAGTATCCCGTACACACTTTTAATACATGGACCGATTTTGTAACATGAGACACATATGTGGTCAGTTTGATCCAAATTGTTATAGAATTACATTTCATTTTATTGATAATTTTTAAATTAAAATGGATCATAATTACCGAATATATTTTAAGTATAGGTGAGATATCTCAAATATAAATGCTATTTACAACAATAATAATGAAAATTAAACTTGTCACCATTTTTTTGTATTAATTTTTTAATCTATTCCATATATATAAAAACTGAATAAAAACGTGTATGAAAGAAGATGTTTATTATTTTAAACTGAAAATTTCGCATGTAGTCATATATTGTTGAATGTATCTACAAAAAAAACTGCACGTGTTCAGGAGAAATATAACCAACAAAAATTTCACCAACTTATTTTCCCAGGTAGGGTCTTCTATTTTTTTCATTATAATCAAACTCCTTCCTTAAAAGCAGATTTTGAGTGAGTTCAAGTATTTATTAAATAAAGGGAAAACTTAGGATCGTGCAATAATTGTTTTTCTAATTTGTTGTATATTTGAAAGACGTTACACAAACATATAGAATGATAAATATTAATAATTGATTTATGCAGACTTGGATATATATTTACAATTTTAAAGATGGAATACATATAAAATTTTACTTATCTAAACAGATGTATTTATGATTTACATTAAAAGGTTGAGGTACTGCACAACATTATTGAGTTGTACTAAGCCTTGTTAAGTTACTGTACAATCTTATAAATGGCGAGTCAAATTTTCCTTTGGTGAGATGAGTTGTTTTAGAATAAAGGATACATACTAAATCATATTTGTCTCGTTCTTTCCTTCTATGAGATTCAAATTCACAAGTAAGCAAGAGTTTTTTAAACTGGACAAGTCTAAAAAGTACATATTCCATAGAAATTCTAAGGAAAATGTTTTTTATTATTATAGCTGTCCCTTTATTTTATATTTTGCTTTTGAGAATGTAAAAAAAGGTTTAATTCAAATAAATTTCATTCATTTTCACACAATTTTAATAAATCAGCATCAAACCATTCAACAATTTTTTTTACCATAAAAATCTTGTCATTATTTCAGTAAATGATTGCTTAGTAAAATAAAATACTTTTGAAGCTTAAACATTCATTAAAAACAAGTTTTGCAGATCATATAGTTAAACTGAATTGTTTTCAAGAAATTGAATAAATCTCTATCTAAAATATTGATAATATCCTTCTAAAATTGAATAAATCTAAATGATTATTATATTTAATTCAGTTATATTACCATCCGGTTTTAAAACGCCACTAAGGCTATTAACGGACCGACCTCGTGTTTTGAGCTGCAATCAGCTAAAGAGGAAGACACCCTTCTCTTCAAACTTCCACTCCATACCAGCGGACGAAAGTTTGGTCCCTATGGATTTAACATATAGCAGACCCGCTAACATGACGGTTCTTCGATGGAATCGGATCTCGAACCTGAAAACCTCACGATTCCGAATCACAGACCTTCCTACCAAGGTACTTTGGCTTGTTATAAATTAAAAACCGCAAAGCATAAAAGCGAGGAACTTGATATTTTGTGGAAAAATCTTTTAACGCGTTGATTTGTGCTGAAAATTTTTGTTTGTTTGCATTGATTTGCAATGAAAATGTATTATAAAAGCAGAAAATAGATTAAAATAAACAGACAATTTTTTAATTTAATAAAAAGGTAAACGTGGAGTTACTTTAACTCTCCATATATTATTTCATTATCATTCATAGCATTCATGTCATTAATGCTGATCGCGTGAGTACGAAGGTGTCATTTGTTTTTCAACAGACATTTCATAACAGACAAATCATGGATAAAATTCAGCATCAAAATCCCTCTTATTGCCTTTTAACACAAGGATTGCGTGCAGTGAAAATTTCATTTACTGATTCACCGAAAAAAGTTGTTATGAAGCATTCTTTCGATTGATTTTAACTCAGTGTTTACCATTGAGATTTGAGTTATGAACGTTAAAGACATGCCTGTTTTCACATTTCATATGATTAGGAAATCAGAAAAAAATTAATAATGAAGGAGACTTTTATTAGGACAATAAAAAGATCTTTTTATTTTACTTATATTTTTTATTTTTTAAAAAATTTCGTTATAGTAAGTAGTACATTGGAATAATGAATCCTCAAAATATTTGGAAGCAATTGAAATTGTGCTCAAAATATTTGGCACTTCGTCAAATGAAGCCGATACATTAAATCAAAAGGACTGGTTGACGTAAATTTCTGATCAACCTGAATCTCGAAAAATGTTAATGAGTATTTTAAAGGCACAGCAATTTCGGGATCTTTCAACTGCATTAAATTACAATTTTACTTAAAAGTTAGTTATTGCCTAGGTGCAATTTTTTTGCTAAAAACTGAAAACATTAAATTTAAAAATATTATATCTATTAACGAATAAATACATTATTTTTTAAAAAGAAAATCGAGATATGCTGATATATATAGATTATATAAGACCAGCGGGGGACCGAGCTCCGCTCGGAGAAAACAGATATCGAAGCTAACTCGAAGATTTAAATTTTCAATTGTGATTTATCAAAACAATACATGCCATAAGAAAATTTGTGAAACCATTGGTGAAAAGATAACCGGTTAAAGTGCACCATTGTAAACTATTCTAAACAAAGTTAGAGTTTGGAAAGGGAACTATTCTATACAAAGGTAAAGTAAAGGTAAAGATTGAAGTGTGTTGAAGTTCAATATTTTTGACAAATTTATTTAGAAAAACCAAACATATATACATACATAAGAAACATATTATAAACCTATAACAGCATAAACATAAAACTTTATTAGTTCACCATATTGGCTACAGATGGCAGCACGTTACCGCTTGGAAATTTAAGTAGCCATTATGGCGAACTAATAAAGTTTGAAAATATCCTATCTGTAACTCCGAACTTCTGGACCGTAGCGCTTCAAAACCGGCGCCAATCGATTCCTCGTGGCCAAAAACCCCAGACCCCCAAGTTTACCGGAGTTTATTAATTCTGGGGCGATTTTCGACTTGACAACCATTCCTCGTATTATAGTATTAGATACAGAAGAATATTTTTATAGCAGTTATGTGTTAACTTCTACTGAAAAAGATATTTAAAATGATTCTATATCAGTAAATATATCGTTTGAGTTGTGGATACCTAACAAGCAAATGTATTATTTGAACAAAAGGTATTTTGAGATTTATGCGGGTTTTTTTAAAAGAATTTCGTTATTAACGTTTTATAAGTTTGTGTAATAATATGTAAATGCCATTTTATGATTCAGAATTAGATCACAGAGGCATTGATAAAATTGAGGAATTCAGAAATTGATGATTGAAGAAATGATTTGAGTTCAAATCATTTCACAGACAGCCGATAATAATATATAACCTTCCAAATTGGTTTTGTTTGCTATTCTCAAAAGAAAAACACAATTTCTTAAAAAAAAGCACCACATTCGAGAATATAAATATTTTATTGAAATATCCTATATTTTACCATACATGTATTGCTTATAACATGCAGAATTTTGAATGAAATCTTTAAAAAATATTTTTTAAATATTGTAACTCGAAATACAGTTGTGCTTTATACAATTTTAAAATATGCTAAATATCCTCTATGTACTTAAAACATTCATAGTTCAGATGCATTGATTTATGTATTTTATTATAAAATTCCTTTTTTGCGCAAACATTAGAAAAAATATTTAAAATAAATCAAAATTTCCTGTAAAATTTAATATTTTACTTACTATGCAAATGCCTGAATCAGAAATATAACGATGATATTACTAATAAAAAGACAATCCCATGAACACCCGTGGGATGAATGAAAAGTTAAATTAAAACTAAATCACAGCGTCCTACATGGGTAATAGTTTGAAATTCCTGCCAAAGCTAATAGGTAGTCTTCTTTGAAGAGTTATATTAAAAAATTCATATTTCTAACTGATGTGTCTGCAGTGAAAGCAAAATAAAAGTATTTTAAATTCATTTAATTAAGGTGAGGTAATTCAAAATTCTCTAGATCAGTAGAACACCTTGTTTTTAACTTCTTTTCTCGTAACTTAAAGTATGCAAATGCTAATTATGCGTAAAAATACCTATAATTAATTTTCAATTACAATTTTAATTTTCAACTTTAAAAATGAAGAAACAGAACAGAATAAGATTATAAATTTAAAGAATGAGAATAAGAAAAATACGAGTGCGTTTAGAATAAAAATAATTTTATTAAATTTGTTATTATTGATGTTTATGGTATTTCTGATTTATGATATTTCAACCTTATTTTCTGTATGAATATTTGCGCGTAGGTGTTAAGGTATGCGACTACGTTAAAAACATTGGTTATCGATTTCATTGGCGTTTTTTTATTGTTATTTCTTGTAGTTCAGACTTTCCTCTTTCCAAAACAGTTTACCATTTTTAGGAAAAAAAAAGGCCTGGTCTATCATCCAGGGGCACATATTTGTTAACTAAAATTTGTCTTTAACTTCAATTTTTTCAAAACTTTGATTTTCATAGAAATTCTCCACCATTAACTGACATAAAAAAAACTGATAGAGGTATTTACATAAAAATGTCAGCGTGTGGTTTAAATAATCTGGGCAATGAAATGAACAAAAGGTTTTATTGGTGGTGAAATACTTTTTCATTTATAGGTGTTTTTAGAAAAATTAAGTTGTAAATTTATGGAAAAAAGCATATATACATATATTTTTTCACCATAACTTCTTTGTATCTCAAGATTTTCCTTAGATATTTGTTCATTTCATTCATCATTATACTCTACAATTTGTACATAAAGAAAAACAACACAGTTGCATTTTAATTTTCTGTAACCGTTTTAATTATATTTCATTAAAATTTAGCACAAATTTCCTACTTCTCAAAACATATTATATTTTCAAAAAAATTTGTTCAATTTATATTATTTTATATTGTAATTGACCATACAGCTAAAACCATAGTTTTAAGTAGTTTTTAAAAAATCAAATTTTTTAAAAATTCGTATTCGTAGTAGTACGTAGAACGTAGTCGGATACCTTAAACTAGAAAATGGTATTTCTATATTCGGAACAATGCAGAAAAAAATCTCACACTTTTCCTTTGTGTTCCCAAAGAATATTTTTTGTATCAATAATATGTTATTATTGCTTATGGCAATTGTCAAAGTCAAATGATGAGGATATTTAAGCCAGAAGAGCGTCTCTTGTCTTTTCAGTAGCACCAGCCAAGGCCAAGTGTGCGACTTCGCTACTTCATGCGTCATATTTGCTTGCACAAACTCCTTTTCACAGGGGGGGGGGCACATTCACACTCCTCTCTTTTCGAACACAGATAAAGAACAATCATGCCCTAACCGGGACACCCAGAACATGAAAAAGACGTGCTATCCTTATGTTAGGACGCCATCTTAATATAGGTATGATTCGAAGTATTAGAAATACATCATTTTCTAAAATAAGTTTAATCGACTAACATTTTTTAATTTTCTAAAAGATTTAATTTCTCATTTCAATATCTATTTCAATATGTCGTGAGTATTGCATAAAAGCATTGAAATTCAAAAGATATTTTATGCTCAATTTTTAATTTAATAAATTATTCAAACATTTAATTGTTTGCGGATTTGTAAATACTTTGCAGTTTAAAATATTTTTTTAACTAATCATATGTACAAAACGACCTACGTATAGTAATGCAAACGTACAACAATAAGCATGATGCTGTACATTGTGATCCTTTGTTTTTTAAATGAAGGCTAATATATCTGCTCTCATGCCGTTTTCTACGGCATTGGTGAAGTTATACTTAATCATTGCAGAGATGTTCCTTGTTTAGAAAATGCTATCACAAAATATAAAAAGAGCTTGATGAATATAGAAATGGGTTGTTGTTTCTTACGAAACTTGCCATAGACAAGGTCGTTGACGAAATCACCGAATTTAAGCTGAAAAAGCGTATCTTGTTTTCGTAGCGACATCTAGGGTCAAGAGTACTTCCAGTAGCTACTCATGCGTTGCATTCGCTAACGCAACCCCTTTTTATTGAGGTGCACATTCACACACCTCCAGATAGAACAGGGAAGAACAACTACGCTCGAACCGAGACTCGAACTCTGGATGACCAGATCACATGGAAGACACGTAGAAATGAGCTTTAGCATTACGTGGAACATATTCCAACAATAATTTTTACCATCTACAAGATGACGCAATTTGTCCATGAAATGCGAATAGTTAATCAATTTTTGACGAAACGAATTCTTTGGGTAGAGTAGGACAATGAGGAAAACAAAATATATCCTTTATGTTCCAAAGGAAGATTAGATGTTATGAATGTAACCCTCCAAATTTTAATAATATAAGTAATGACATAAAGAGTTTGATGAATGTCATAGAAGCGGTTGGTCTAGAAAGAAGGTTTCTTGATTCTGTACCCCACATTTTTCGAATACTAAGCCCCTTATTATTTTTTTTTGGTTATAGCCAGTAGAAAGTATTTGTCACATCATTTCTAAAAAAAAAATTGCTGAATGCTACAATAAAGATGTTTTTTCTTAACATTTCTGGTCAAAGTATGATAAGAATTTCTAAATGAGTTTTGATATTCATTTTCAAAATTACAAACAGAGTGCTTAGAGCCATTTATTTATGTAATTGATCTTATTATGAGTACGGATTATTTTCAGAAATATATTTAAGTCTAGAAATAATAATATTTATACTATATATTGTTGTAAATCTGGTAATGACTTCATATCCACCTTTTGCAAAAGTATGCGTTATCATATAGAATAAGCCTTTACAATTTTATGCTTGGAAAAATAGATATTTGGTGAGGAAAAAACTTCAATCTTTTAAAAATAGTTTTATATGTTTACAAGAAAATAGTTTTATTTGTTTTCATGTATTTCGACATTTTAATCTTTAATTTATATTTCGCTTACATAAATACCATTTAATCTTGAAATAAATTTTCACAAATTCAATAGCAAATGGCACCCCCAGTATAAAACCTAACTTTCATTCAATGACTAAAACACTGGCAATTAAATATTGAAAAATATATTATCGATAAAAATAGACTATTTTTATAAGTTCAAAAATTTTCGCACGTTAAAAAGATTTTGAATTATCAATTGTAGAATTAAACTTTTGCAAACCTGAAATAAGGTAATTTCGACAAAAATTTGTAAAATGATTTATTTCATGGAAAGCGTGCACTTGAAATGAATTATATTACTCAATAGATTAATCACCTTTTTCGTTATTAGTTAATTAAAACTGAAATAGGAAATTTAGATTCTTACTTCATTATAAGGAAGCGTACTACTTGAAATAGAAAAAAAAATCGAAATTTTTTTCGCTTTATTAATAACAAGAATATCGATTTTAATTAATTTAGGGGTCATATTTCGTTAACTATTAAATATGATCCCTATGCTCAAATACAGATCAACCATGGAACTTGTGAAGAATTTACTAAGTTTTATTGTTTCACTATGCACCAAATTATCCATGAAGGCTAATTCTGTGGTGAAAAATATCAGGACGACATGGTGGCTTGGCATTGCAGAACTTTCATTCAATGATTCTTCTTTTAAACTACATTCTAAATCTACAACTTGCAATATTGCGCTGTTGTGACTTATGGTACTGTACAAGCCCACTGACAGTTATCTGTCAGCAATTTAATTCGAGTGGGCTTCTCTTGTTTTTTCAATTGCGCCACTAGCAATATTACTTTGTTCAGTAAAAGATCAAGATAAGGATATCTCATATTTTGTAATAATTACCTTGCTTTCCATTACTTGATTCTTCTTTTAAACAACATTCTAAATCCAAACATTGCAATAATATTAAAAAAAAGTAATATAAAAAAGAATTCAATTCAATTTTTATCTAGATCAACAAAGAAAATTTTTATTTCAGTTATTTTTTGAATAATTATCAAAAAATTATTGTTGAGTAACAAAAAATTATTATTTTCGCAAGAATGGAACTTGCATTCTTCACCTCCAAGAGAAAAAATACTGAAATCCTTGTATTTTATGGATTGAGCTACTGCATATCAATTTCGATATTCATTACAAACTAATAAAGCTCTATTTAAAGGTATTAAAAATTAATTACATTTAATTTACGAATTATTATTTTGAAAAAAACTGTATTGACATCAAGTACCATCCCCTACAAGTTTTAAAAAATGTATTTGAACTCTAGTAGATGAATAAAAAATATTTTATTAACAATTGAAAATTTGAATAAGATACATAAATATATATAAGGAGAGTGTGAATTAATAGTATGCGTAGGAAAAAATATACTAGAAAATGGAAGGAAGATCATTCTTGATACTTTGCCCATGTAAACAACAAAATTTATTGCTTAATCAGCAGCATTTATAAACTTGATAAATTAGGCTTAATTTTAGAAAATCTTTTCCAGTAGTCTAATTGCAAATTCCTTAATAAACAATTTTATTAAATAAAATACCTTCAATCATTGCACTTTACCATAAACAGGGTATACGATGTTATAAATCAATACATTCAAATAAATTATACAGCTTCCGCCCTTTTCATCACTAATATTTCTGCTTTCCAAAATTTACCGAGGAGTATAATCAGCTTTCCGCCTTTCATCAGTAATTAAAAGTCTTCATTCCCTTCATTTCAGCTGCGTTCGGCTGAAAGTCAATGCGAAAATTTACAGCTGGTTAACAGAAACGAAAAATGAAGATTTTCTTAAAGCCCATCTTTAACCAAAGCGAAGAATCCGTCTGCACATGTAAATCTTAATTATGTTGATTAAATAACTGCATCCTTTATTAAAAAGGTTAACAGTGGCGTAGATCCTCCCCCTTTAGTTGTTACAATGGCCTTAGCATGAACGATTAAACAGTGGTTTATGTGCAGGGGATTAATTTGGATCGCAGTTAAAATTCGGTGGTATGGTTTGTCAAGGTTTAATTTGGATCTATGGTATGGAGCTATTAATTTAACTGCTCGTATGCAATTGTGGTGTTAAAATAGGCTTGATGGCAGTGACGATTGTGACTGAATGGCTGCAATTTCCGATGACAAGAGGCTGAAATAGGACGTTTATATGACGTCTGGCGTCCTGGGGGTTAACCACTTGTGGATATTTGTCATGATCTTTGTCGACGGAATTGTAACTATTTTGAAAGCAATGCAAACTGAAAATAAGATTGATGGGAAATGAAATCAATTTAGTTGTCTTATATTGGGTTTAAATTCAGATCGAGTGAATAAGAACGAAAATTATTAATTAATTATAAAGAAATCCCTAGAAAAAATTACGAAGCAATAATGAATGAATTAGTTTTTGCAATCAAATTTAACGTATTTACAGATTTTCATTCCAATTATCATCTAATTGCTGACTTCTAAAGCGTTATTTTTTTGTTGGGTAATTGCTCTAAAACTACATAACTGAATTTTAACAAGTGTTTCTTTGCAACTAACCATTCAATTCTTAGATTAATATGTAGCTAATTCAAGTAATTAGATAAATGAAATAAAAAAATTTCACTTATTATCTATCTCAAATAACTTATAAGAAGAAGTATTGTTATATTTCAAACAGAAAAAGTAAGAAACACAGGCATTTATACTTTGAACACTTATTTTGTTAAAAGTGTACTTTCAAGAAATAGCCTTGAAGCGATAACTGAATGCATACATTATCATTTCGGGCTTTTTAGATGCATAAACTATAAGTTCTGAATTTTCTATCACTCTTTAAGGTATATTTTCCTTTGTATTTTCATTATTCAAAATATATTTAACACTGATTATGCAGGAAATTGCAGTAATACAAACAGTGGTCTATTATAATATTGACTTTTGTCTTAAATATTTGATTCTTTAACAGTGAAATGATCTAAATGGATGGTAATCAAAATTTATTTTTCGATCAATTTTAATTTCAGAACAGTAGATTTTTTTTAATGTTATTTTATCAGGAATCTGTACTTAGTAAGATTAGTAAAAAGGGTATTACAGGAAATCTCGGATTCGTTTAGTTATTCATAATTAAATAAGAAAGTATTTTGGTTTATATTGTTTGAGTCAATAAAAGGAGCCGGTGAAAAATATACAATATCTAAATTCTTATCCTCTTTTCTTCCAGTCTTTCGTAGTAAAACATTCTTGAAATACTGACATAGTTTTTTTTACATCCAACGCTTCTGTAATTAAAATTCATCAAATAATAATTAATAATAATTTTCAATAGCTGCAATTTAAACAATTTCAATGTCTTCTGCAGTGATAGACTGGCAAAAGATAACTGCATAATAATGAAAAAAAATTATCCGATTTATTATATTTATAAGAAAATGTGAAATAATCTTTTTTCACGAAAGTCATAATTATTAATTTAGGTTGGGTTTCAGAGTGTACCATCAGTAAATAAATTTTTTTCCGCTACCAATTTCAGCAATATCTTTTCACAATTTCTTAAAACGACAAGATTAATTTATATGAGAGCAATATTTCTTTAGGATCATCTCATCCTCCAAAATTACTAGAAAAAAATGTGGACAATATCATCAAATGTATATTAGATGTTAAAATATCTACACTCCTTTTACCAAACTGCAAATATTCTGACCCAAAAAGGCTTGGTAAAAAAAAAATTGTTTTCGTGACAGAAAACTTCTGCAACAAAACCGAAAGGGGAAATGGAACTTCGTATGCTGCATTGCCAACATTCACTCAAATAAAAAGAACAAACGGAATTCCCTTTTTTTTTTTGCCTTTATTTATTTTGTGTTACATGTGCTCTCATGTAAGCATTTAATCCAAAATAGTTATGAGACAAAGCATATTAGATCAAATAACTAAAATTCCTTTTGTTTTATGACATTCCAACTAACAGTTATGACATGTAACATGCGCCCTTAAAGTAAAAAATTCGGTACGTATCGCTACAAGATGAAATTAAATATAATGATAAGACTGATCATGATAAATTAAATTTCACGAAATTCATAAAAAAAACAATAGAAAAGAAGGGAAAAAAGGAAAATGAAGGTGTAAAAAGGCTATATATTTTCCATAAAATATTCAATTACAAAAATCAATGATTTCATTTTGATTTGGGTATAATTTTGGTTTAGTTATATTAACGTCCCGTTTGGAAGGAACACTAAGGCTATTTTGGAACGCACCTGGTAATTTTGAACCACTGTCAGATGATGACACCTGACATGGCACTCCATCTCCAAACTTCCACAACACACCAACGGGAGGTAGTTTGGCCTGATTTAACGTGCTCCAAGCCTGATTTAACGTGCATTATCAATGTCCTGATTTAACGGGCTGCTCACAAGGCTGTTTTTCGGTGTAATCGGGCCTCGAACCTGCAACCCTCCGGTTCCGAACAAGAGACCTTACCACCAGGTCGCCGCTGCCCTGGATATAATTTTGGAGAACCCCGGTGTCGTAATAGGGGAGTACAGACACAAGGCTCGATCCTAGGACTGGGTAAGGTGGTCTCAGCCTTTCATCCCTTCAGTGGGTTGGTAAACTGAGGGCCAAGCATACTTAGGAACTAAACACTGGGGGTTCCACGTTAGACAGACCGCCTAGTCTTTACACCCAAAAGCTCCCGGTCGAGAAAACATATATGGGCACTGTAGGCATTGGCCCACCTGGGTTGTTGTGCCGCTAAGTTTAGTTTAAAATATTGGTAGTAATTGAATGGTATTTTAATTTCAGAATCCCACATATAGCATTTTGTGTTTCATAGTTTTGTAAGGAAACCCTAGTAATCAATATGTATGTCTTTATTTTCAATAATAATAATAAATTTTGAGAATATAACTAAAACCTTCATAAGAAGATTACATATGGAACTCCATTTTTTTCAAGCCGTTTCGTTTTTGTATTATCATGCTTACATGCATGCGATAGTGAAATTCTGTAGAATGGCCAACCTATTGGCTGATTTGGTTCAGAAATTATTGCCATCATTCAGGTACACTGACCCGAAAGTTAGCAAAGCTTGGCAGAAGAATTTATTGTCGAGGAAGCACAATGAGAAGAGCAGTATCCATAAAGAAACATATTTATTGAAGTAAAAGGTCATTAGCTCGTTCTTGGAGCAAAAAAGTAATAGGTTGAATTTTAAATAACCTCACCAAACTTTGGAGAACAACCTTTAAAACAGATTCGAGCCCTAATGTTTCAATATAAAAACTTGGCAAATCATCTTCAATTGGCTGTACAGCAGATCAACCACATAGTTTGATATCTCTTCACTGCTGTCTCAAAGTTCTTTAACGTACACGTATTTAGACGATTCGAGTTCACCAAATGTGTATAGTAAACACTGACCAAAATAAATAACCTAATTTTGAACGATCGGATTCGAATCCTGTTTATGGGTTGAGATGATGGGTTGGAAGTGGAAAAACAACACAAGGACTGAATCAAAAGGTTCAGACCCAAATATCTTCTGCATGGATCTGACTAACAGTTATAGACATAGATTTATAATTTAGAAGATAAAACTGGATGCCGAATTTTATCGTTTTAAATCTTTTTGTTATTATCAAACTCGCCCGTTCTAGGTAAAACTGACAACTAGATTTCCTCTGAATAGATTTCATTCAAGATTTGATAGAAATACATTCATTTGATATAAATTTCGAGCAGTAAATTTCATTCCTCTAGCTTAAAGCTTTGTTTATGTTTCCAGACAGATTATTCTCCAGAATAGTTATAACCCCAAAAATATATATATATTTATGATGTAAGGAGGTCCTACTTGTGGAGATTCATTAAAATCTCGAGTTCGAATTTTCGGGCTATATAGGATATTCAGTTCATGAAAATTCACTGTCCTAAGTAATGATTTAAAATGATATTATCAATCTTGTTCAGAAATTGTTCTCTCTTCACTTCGAAACAGTAAGTGCAACAAGTTAAATTATAAACTACATTATTTAATGAATTATGAAATCTGACTCGTCTGCATGTTATATTAGTTAGTATGAACTACCTCGACTCCTATTAATTTCTATCGATTTCAGGGTTTCAAAATATTTAACATTGCAGGCATTCATAAATATGGGACTTGAACTCATATGGTGAAATATTGTAATGATATTATAGAAATTTATAAGGGTTTAATCAAAATACAGAATTAAAATATGATACAAAATATTTATTGTTTGTTTGGTTTGAAACAAAACTGAAAGTTAAATATCTGATTGAAAATTCCCCTAAAATGTAAAATAACTTAATAATATAATAATAATTACAATAAAATTATCATTTTTACCTTTGTCTGTTGCAATATTATCTACAACACAGAAATACTGCCAATAATAAGTAATTTTTTTTTTCTCACAGCTCATGGTTTTCAAGAAGGATTGTCCATATATGGTCATTAAAAATGTTGTAATTATTATTTTACAAAAAATTGCAATTTCAAAAATTAATAATCTTACAGATCATAATATAGTCTGAAATTATATGCTCAATAATACAGTAAAATAAATATGAAACCTTACTGTAAATCCTTAAACTTTTATGCTAAAGTAATTTATAGAATCTTTGACCCATATTTAAATATGCGGTATGCTCAGAAATATGTCCTTTTCGAGTGGTGTTTAGTTTAGTTATATTAACGTTCCGTTGCATATCAACACTAAGGATATTTTGGGACGGAACTCGTCATTTTGAACCACCGTCAGATAACAAGGACGACACTTGAACTGGTACCCCCTTCTCCAAGCTATACCACACCAGCGGGAGGACATTTGGCCTAACAGATTTAACGTGCCCCCCTCACATGACGGTTCTTCGGTGGAATCGGGTCTCGAATCTGAAACCCTCCGTTTCCGAAGCCTAGATCTTATCATCAGGCCACCGTGGCTCTTAGAGTGGTTCTTGGAGCGACGCATTAAAGGTGTACGCAGATAGTTTACTTACTTTATTTTATTTTATTTTAAATAGTTACAATGGTATTACAATAAATAGACCCATTCGTCTACGCTATACTTTTCAAAAAGTTGAACGCGTATAGAACATTTTATATGTTAACAAAGATTTGTAATTTTATATTCCATACATACATTTTTGACATCAAGATTGGAATCTAGTAATTTTTAAACACCTTAACTATTGCATGCAGTCAATATTCAGAGTATTTCTCACAGGAAACATGCTTTTATTTATTTATAGTTTCATAACAAACATATTAATAACCCTTTGCGTTCATTTGACGCATCAGAACGCTCCGTCTTTGTTCGAATTTATGTTCCAATTTTTATATTTATTTATATTTTTATAATTCTAATTAAAGTCATCTAAGTTCCCATAACAAATGATACCTCTGGGGGTACTGAATCAGGGATGAGTCGGTCTCTGATTAGGATCTGAATTCTGAATTGCGGATGGATGAACGAGTTCGACAGCCCCTGAAGAAAGGGTTGTGTCGTGTGTGTTCGAGCAAAGTCGTCCTGTCACCTGAACGGTGCTCGTTAACAATGAAAGGCGCACACTTCTGCCTTCATTTGAAAGAGCTCTGCTCATTCGGGCTTGGTATGACCAAGTGGCATTAGACCCAACACCATCAAAGTCATCTCAATGTTATGTAGCAGTAAATATTCCGAATAATAAGAAATAAATAAATTCTTACGAAAAAGCGAATGCTTTTAAAAAATGAAATACCCTTCAAATATAGAAGTCGTTTGAAATAAATTTGAAGTCAAAGGGTTAAACGTAAAGTTATAATAGCACAAGAGTAGATTCCAAGACAGAGAACACATGAAAAAAAAAATGCTTTCGTGCAGCACTAAGTAAGAAATAAATTAATCATTTTTGGGATTCTTGATCAGAAATTTAAAAGAAAAAGACTCATTATTTATTGAATCGATTATTCAATAAATTAAATATGCACATGTATAGTATTATGCGCTTATAAAATGATGAAATCACATTTAAAAATATCAATTAAGGTATTCGACTACGTTAGAAGGAAATTTTTTGAAAAATTGGATTTTTAAAAAACTATTTATACCTTTTAGATGAATTGGTAATTGTAAACACTATGAATACAACATGATTATTTGAAAATATAGTATATTTTGAGAGATAGAAAAATTTGTAGTAAATTTTAATGAAACTTAACCAAAACTGTTAACATTTAACGCAAAATTGTAATGCCTTAATCCACTTTTTAAGTTTTTTGTGTGTAGTGTTGTTAGTATGGCGTCTTCGATGTTAAGTATATACTTAATAATGAGTTAATAAATTATCTTTGTCTACGATTGCCTATTTACCCCATATACAGTAAAAGCTCCCTATTCGCATTTCCACTATTCGCGGATTAAAAAAATGCTACCCAATTCCTCTATTCGCGGATCTAATAAGTACATACTTCAGAATTAAAGGATTCCAATAGGTATCCACACCAATATTCTTTGCAAATGCCGTCAAATAGACTAATAAAAAAGTAAAATAGATCTTATTACAAATTTACCTAAAGTATGTTGCTAAATGATATCGCCGAGGACTTTGACATAAGCCGCCATCGCCGCGACCGGTGTTTTAGAGAATGTAAACAAACAGAATGAAAGCAACCTTATGAATCAATGAATAAAGTATATTTGTAGAATTAACGGCTAAGAAATAAGATAGATTAAGAAATGATAACTTACTCACTTTATTCCGAAGATTAATTTGAACCTGACGCAAAGAAAGCAGATCTCAAAGACTACTTTATCCATTTTAATGTAACGATTAAATAATGGAGTAAATTATATAAATACAGAATGGAAAACACAATTGAATGCAATAATCCACCGAAAACATAAGGAAAATGAATAGACAGGAAATAATAATTTATTATATATTTGTTCTTTTTTTAAAATTTTGTCACGTAGGAAAGTATTTCCTAGAATCCCATATAAGTTACCATTCCGTAATCACGGTTTCTGTATTCGCGGCATATTTATGGAACATATGCCCCCCCCCCCGAATAAAGAACTTTTACTGTATCTCAAAAACTTTACTGTTACCAACGTAGATATACAAAAATGGTTTCGAAATTCTATGGTGGTAGCACAAGAAACAAAACCGCTTATAGTAAATTAAAAATATTTTTTCCTTCATTTATGTGCATTGCTAGGATATGATATTTTCACTTGCCTTTCTAAGTTACTTTACAAAATATATAGCTCCAAGCTGTTTAATTCAAGGATTTGTCTGAAAATAAATGTTGGAGAAAGTTATTGATTTCATCCGTAGGCCATGTTTTAGGAAACTTTGTTGTATATTGCTTGCCTAGATGAGAATATAGATTACATTTATGTCCATCTTGAGGAAAAGTAATAAAACATATTTTCCCTGAAAATGATAAAAAGGTGACTTCTTCATATTTTATGGAACAAATAATAAAAATAAAAATATTAAAAGCTTCATATTGAATATGCAAAATATTTTAGGCAAATAAATTATATAAAAATAAATTTAAAAAAAATATTTGCATTTATTTCGTTATAAATATTCTAGAATTTGCTATGAAGATTTTTTTCTGCTCATTTAAATTTTTTGACGATTGCAATGCTTTCCCGTACATGCAAAATTTAAAGGAAAATTAAAAATGGCAGGAAAATAGCTTAAAAAGTGAATAAGAAATGAAATTCCTTATCCCAAATTTCAAATGAACATGTGATATCATTATTATTTTAGATAATATTTGTCTAAATTAATTCTAAGTCATTAAAAAAGTTTAACCTTTTATATATATATATATATATATATATATATATATATATATATATATATATATATATATATAAATTCATCGTTTTACTAAATATCTACGCATGCGGAGTCTGATTGTCTTGTGATTGTTTCAAGCCAGTTTAAACTGGTTAATGACTTCAATTTATTAAGACAATTCATAGGAATTTTGAGAATGTATGATTTGGAAATCAAGTTTTAACTTTAATTGATGATAAATCGCCAAATGTGACAATCTTCTCCATTATTTTTATAACCTTTTTTTAATTAGTTGAAACTATCTCTGAACCAACAATTTATATCGATTAAACAAACATTTTAACTCTATTGCTTTATTTTTAAAAAACGTTATGAGAGTTAGATAATAACACTCTGATTTTTAAGGGAAATACTACAACAGCAGACGATAGATAATTCAAAAGCTATACAGTGAAAGCCGGCTCCAAAATAAAACTACATTAGCAGATATATATATATATATATATATATGTAATGGAAATATATATATAATGGAAAAGATATATATGTATATATATAAAGATAATACATAAAAAAGATATATATATAATAAAATATATATATATAAAAGATATATATATAATGGAAAAGCTATTCTGTGAATGTCGATTCCAAAATAAAACTATATAAGCAAATGATAGATAATGGAAAAGCTATACTGTGAATGTCGACTCTAAAAAA